>SNQJ01S0022366.1:46356-58730 GCA_010110895.2 Picea sitchensis | reverse complement strand
TTTTTCATAAATTTTATTTTTGATTCAGTCTTGATTTATGCTTGTACATATTAATTCCATCTTTTGATTTGACTGCTGGTATTTCCCTTGAGTTGAATTGACTCTTGTCGTGCCTTGAGGATTTCTCTTTGAATTTTGGTGAGGGGTTGATCAATTCTAGTAAATTTTGGTCACATATTGAAGATTTTTCTTACAAGTCATAAGATACATGGGTTGATCTATCTGAATGAACATTTATAAGGTTTTGTGTTGTAGGTATAGAATGACATTTGTGGTGGAACACATGTGCCTATTGAGCATACCATGATAATCCAATAGTATAGGAAAGTGTCTATCCATTCTTTTCTTTGAGCTCCATCCACTTCACATTAATAAAATGACCAATACTATGATGGTTTTTGGGGAGACTTGTAGGTTAAACTAAAATGAAAAAATCTACCTAGAAAATCAAAGCAACTCTTGTATCACCCCACTTCCTTCACACCCTATGTGCATATGCATATCAATATCTAAATCTAAAAGGGTGAGCATTTTCTCAAATAAAAAAGGAAGTTGAAAGAACCATTAATAGTGTGGGAAGTACAAGTAAACCCGTTGGGGCTATGGATGCCTACTAGCAGCAGGGCTATGCTTGTATGGTACCGAGGCAACTTCGTCGAGGCTATGGATGCTTGTTGGAAACTAAAAAATGTCAAGAAAACAAAGATGAGGAACACACTTATGTAGATGTTTGCTTGTATTAAAAGTGAAAACCAATGATCGAACCAAAACCAATCTAAAGTGTGCATCTAATAAAAAAATTTATCTGATTAATTGACCCTTTGAAAAGGGTGTGTTAGATTACAAGTACTAAAAATATTGGGTTATATCTTTTAGAATTTTGGTGTCATTTTGGTACCCATGACTATTGGAAAATTGTTTGTAGTTTGTTGAACTTATCTTTAACATCCATATATGAAGTATAGTCCCTAGATTTCTATTGATATATATAATTGGATCTTCCAGTGTGTCACCATTTGTTGTGGCCGCAACAACACCCCTTTACTTTTTAATTTTGCAAGTGAAAGGAAAGGGCCCCCCTACTAAAATTTCAATCCTATTGCCTAATCCTCTACCTCTTGAGCCTAATGTTATGTCTTTACCTATTTTGAGGGAGTTGGGGGTTTTATCTTATTGGATGATTGTTTTGATGGGTGCTAATTATTCCTTTTGATCTGATGATTTCAAATGTATTCATGATTCTTATTGACCTGTGATGTTTCGTTGACCTTTTTTTTCAGAATCTTCGTTGATTCTGAAGTGTTTGATGATTCTATGTGGTTGCAATGTCTGATTTTCTATTGCATGTCTTGGATGAGGTTGTGGCTAATTATTTGTTGATTGACTAATTCAAATTGTGCATCCTCTTACTAACATGTGATGCTTCGTGACTTCACACTTATTCTCTCTCATATGGATTCTACTCTTCTGCTTCGAATTAACTTATGTAGTATTATGACATCCATCTAAAGTCACCATATTATTGTTGAATAAATATAGCATTCTCTAATAAATTGGTTTAATGGCATAGAATATATTATTTATTGTATTGGTTAGTGTTCTTTTGATTGCATGGTTGATATCTTTCTTATTGTTTTGTAGGAGCACGTGTGTAAGGACACTTTGTTCGCATAGCCACTCTATCCTTGAGAGGCTTGTGGGGAAATATGTTCATCATTTTCTAGAATATTGACTTTGATCCTTACCGAGCTTCCCATTTACCTATTTCCCTAAGTTCCTAAGCTTCTAAGGTTGTTGGATCCAACTTCACTACAGACTTGTTCCTTGGCCTTTTCAGATTGACCTCTATCGAGTTCTTGTTTTGGCCTTCCCTCTCTCCCAAAACTTAGGCCCAAGGATTATTGGGTTTTTCTCTTTCTTTTCCTCTATTATTTCCTCCAACCAAATCTCATAGTTGGATTCTACTCGTCAAAAGATTTCCAATGATTGTAACCATACTTAAATATGAGTTATGGATTGAAATTTATGGCATCCAAAAGTTTCCTAAGTCTTCACTCACCTTGTCCACCTCACACCCACATGACATCCATGTGGGTCCCTCTCTCTTCTACCATCCAATGGGGAAATGACGTCACTGATGTGGTACCCACCACCTTCCTCGTCATCATTGAAATTCTTTGTGAGACACTTCCCATTTGACCTTCCCTGTCGCCGACGACACCTACCTATAAATTTTCGTCGTTGAGGCTCCATCACTTCTGGATCTCGAGCGCTCTAGTCCTATTATTCAATGACAACGTATCCTTGTTGATCCAACAACTCTCAGGATTCTGAGATCAACAACCCCGATTTTATCGGTGCCACAAAGCCACTCGTCAGTTAACTCCTTCCCACTTTCCCAGCTGACACCAACGACATGTGACATCCGCATTCACACCCTATACACTTGACCCCACCCACTATCTTCCACTTGTCATGACACTTTTCATCCTAAACTCGATGCTAACCATGACCCAATACTCCACGCCACCCACATGACATGTAGGCTCATCCCCAACTTGTCACATGGGCTGGCATGGCCATACACACTGTCACCAGACACCATATCTTACCCCAATAAGTGTGGACATGTGTCCTCTTTTTCATCGACAGTCTTGTCTGACCCTTCTCCTGATCACTCTAACGTCTCCTTTCTCTGACGAACGACTAATATCTAGCCTCGTCCAGATCTAATGGTTCGGGTCACAAGTGAATACATAAAGGGCTTCAAACCCCTTGTTGGACCACTCTCATTCATCAGCCACTCATATGGTGACACTTGTACCCCTCAGGGACATGTTGGTTTCCATGCTAGTTCGCAATGTCACCTTTACATCATCTTCCCCTTTTCACTCGAATGGAACCTAAGGTAATCTACGGTTGAGATGATCCTGCCTATAATGTATCAATGTTTCTAGTTATTCTTCCAATTCCCCATCGTCATCAACACTCCAAGACTCAACTCACTCCCTTACCAACCCTTTGTTGTTGAGGACTACCTTCTCATCGTCGACAGTCCTCTTCTCAAGCGTTTGGGTGTTCTATCTCTGTCCTCCGATGATGACACCCTCCATCAATAGACTAGATCTATTTACTTTCCAGATCAATGAATGTGATTTTTCCCCTCCATGCACATAGAGAAAACCCCCCAAACTTCATATCAATGGTCCATATTTACCCCACATGCATGATCAACGACTATTGAGCAATAGTTTTAAAATGACCATATCCAGAGCTACATGTGTCAGAATGAGGCCCGTGATACCTCATTGTAAATGTATCATACAAAGGAACACAATGGTACAGGTATCTAGGCCAAATAATTGATAGAGGATATCAAAAAATGCATAAAATGGATACTCACAAATTTGGACGGAAAATCAACCATACCAACTTTAGGAAGCCATATTTGTAGCTAAAAGCAATGAAATCAGGCTCAGGAGGGCTCAATGAAAATATGAAGGAGAGAAGAACAGGTTGGGATAGAAATTTGTACCATATTGAAAGCAAAAAAGGTCCAAAAAATGAAAAACACGGAAAGAACCTAAATTCGGATGGAAAACCAGATATGTTGACTTCACACAATCATATCTCAAGCTATACACAACAAACTCGATATAGAAATAGCTCAATGGAAATATGTGACAGAGGAGAGCAAGACAAAATGATACTATTCAGCAAGCCAAATCCAGAAACACCCAGAAATTTCCCAGAAACATATTATAATGCTAATGGACAAAGTCAATGATTGTTTTAAAACGAATATCATTTGCAAACTTCCTGAGTGCAAAAATGATCACTCATGAGTTTGTTCATATTCCATTTTTAACTCCCTCATATGTTTTTGAAATCTAAAAAATAAATTGCAGGGGGGAAATGAAATGAACAGCGAGAAGAACTCAAGAGTATTTTTCTCTTGTCATATAAAAGGAAACTCATAACAGAGAAATCAACTTTTTCCCTTTGTAACAAAAGATGATACTATTACTTCTGAGTAATAAAGAGTAGGAGGCATCTCAGAAATTTGTGGCTTTGTTGGATGTACACGAAACTATTCTTTGTGCATTTGTCTTCTATTTGAGTAGATAAGATTGTGTTGTATGAATTATTTATGCACTATGTTTTGTTTACTCATGTTGTCACGTGTTTCTTCGTGGGTACATAAATGATGTTATAGATGTATTGTGCAACTATTTGTTTCTGCATCTGTAGCTTTTTTGTTTTCATTTATCATTGGAATATATGAATTATTTATGGTCTTGATGGTGTTATCTTTCGTTGTACTCATTCTTTCAGTTTTTCTCTAGGGATAGGTTAGAAGTAGTTAGATTAGAATAGTTTCCTTTAGTTAGATTATTCTTAGAATTAGATAGAACTCTTTAGGGGGCAGTCTGTTGTCTTTACCCTTTTATGTATTTTAATTCTGAGCGGAAAAGAGACCCATAAACTTGCGGGAAACTCTATCCCAAATAAGAGTAGTTTTGATTGGGAGCTTCCATCAAGCGTTCTCCCTCATTTGCTTGATAGGCCATTTGGACCCGTCAACACATTGTTTTATAAGATGTCATAACAGTGGACTGAGAAAATATTGTAGCAATCGAAATATTTCCAGCACCAACAAATATTTCAGATCTTAGATCATTTATGGGTACAACTAGTTATTATAGGAGATTCATTGTGGGGTTCTCCAATATTGCACACCCAATAACATATTTGCAAAAGAAAGGAGTAAAGTTTGAATGGAGTGCCAAGTGTGAAGAAATTTTATAGTGCTTAAAGGATTTGCTAACCAGTGCACCCATTTTAAAATTTTCAGATCGAGATGAGTATTTCGTTGTGTGCACAGATGCATGCAAGGAAGGGATCGATGGAGTTGTTATGAAAAATGGACATGTAATTTGTTAAGAGTCCAGAAAATTGAAGGAGCATGAAATAAATTATACCACACATGACTTGGAGTTGGAAGTCATAGTACATTCTTTAAGGATGTTGAGGAAATACCTTATGGGTATAAAATTTGAATTGAGGACAGACCATAGTGGTATGAAATACTTGTTTGAAAAGCCAACACTAAATGCTAGGAAAACTAGATGGTTGGCATTCCTTAGTGAATATAACTTTGACATCAAGCACATAAAGGGAAAAGAGAAAAAGGTAGCTAATGCACTCAATAGAAGGGTGCATAAAATGCATGTTACAACCATTAGTATGTACATGACATATTTAAAAGAAATAATTCTAGAGGTTGTAAAAACAAACCAACATTTTGTGTAAGTCAAAGAAAAATTACAATGGAATAAAGTACAACAAAAATATAAGAATTACAAATTAGAAGAGAATGAAATCATTTTATTTCATAACAGAGTTTATGTTCCCAATTCTCAGGAATTAAGAAATTTAGTTCTAAAGGAGATGCATAATGCGCCATACGTTGGACATCCAAGATATCAAAAAAATATTGCAGTTGTAACAAACCAATATTTTTGGCCTGGTATGAATAAATATGTCATTTATTATTTGGATAGATGCATGGAATGTCAGAACGTAAAGGCTGAGCACAAACATCTAGAGGGATTGTTGCAGCCATTGCCCATTCTTGAATGGAAATGAGAAGTTGTTACTATCAATTTAATTACCAAATTACCCAGGAAAATAAGGCAACATGATTCCATCATGGTAGTGGTGGACAAGCTTACAAAGGTTGCACATTTCATTCCAGTAAAAGTAACTCATAAGGAAACCAATATTGTGGAAATTTACATGAGAGAAAATTATAGGGTTCACGGTGTACTTAAGGCAATAGTGTCAGACCGAGATCCCAAGTTTACTTCCAATTTTTGGAAGGGGTTGTTTAAAGGATTTTGGACCAATTTGAATTTTCATACAACATATCACCCAGAGTCGGATAGGAAGACATAAAGGATTAGTTGGATAATTGAAGATATGTTGAGAATGTATGTAATGGAAAAGCCTTCTAAGTTGGAGGATTGTATCCATTTAGTTGAGATTTTCTTACAATAATGGGTATCAAGAATCATTGAATATGAGCCCATTTTAAGAAATGTATGGTAGAAAATGCAATACACCAGTAAAATGGGATAACTCAGCAGACAGAGCCATGATTGGGTCAGAATTGTTAAAGGAAATAGAAGATAAGATGGTAAAAATGAGGCAGAATTTGAAACTTGCACAAGTTAGTAGAAGAGCTATGTGAATAAAAATATAACACATAGAGAATTCAAAGTGGGAGAGCATGCGTTTTTAAAAGTTAAAGTTAAGAGAAGCTCACTGAAATTGGGAAGTTGCCAAAAGTTGGCAATGAGATATTGTGGGCCTTTTGAGATCTTAAAAAAGATAGGGCAAATTGCATACATGCTAACATTACCTGCATCCATGAGAATTCATAATGTGTTCCATGTGTCTTTATTAAAAAAGTATGTACCTGATCTTAATCATGTGATGATTGGAATGTGATCTAGGTGGAATACGAAGGGGATTTCTAGGTGGAACTAGTATGCATCCTGGACCAAAAATTCAAAGTGCTCAGGAACAAATCCATCAACTTGGTAAAGTTTCAATGGACCTGCTACGGTCCTGAAGGCGTTATGTGGGAGCACAAGGAAGCCATGTGGGAAGCATACCTGCAATTTTTTGCAAATTTTGAAGAAATTTGAATGTACATTTATACATAGATTAATGAAGACTCCATCTTGGAAGCACAAGTTCCTGGAGCCACGAATCCGATATTTCATGACCAACCAATGTGTGGGTTGAGGGGAAAATAGATTCGTTGGTTGGAATTGTTGCGTGAGTCATTAAGTTGCAGAATTATCAAGTGTTCTGATGTAATGTTTTTATATATGGCAATGTGTATATTGTATGGTTATGTGCACTGATGATAGTGTAGTTTTTAGGGGGAGGGGAATGTAACCTCCATGTTTTCAAACCCCAAATTAGCAATGTATATTGTAAATGTAGTATATGGTCGAGAGCCAAGCGATGCAATATGTAAATGATGTAAATTGAATATAATGAATAAAATGTATCGCCAGCTACAGATGGACATGGACGAATATTTGGGGGCTAAGTATCCACAAGAGAGGGAAGGGGTCCAATAGGGGGAGATTTTACTCATGTATATTAAACCAAAACCCATTTCTTATTTCTTTCTAAATTATCCTCACCATGAACCTTCCATAAGTTGTTGAGTGTTCTAGAGTCCAATCATTGAATTTATGTAAGAGGGTTAGTGTGAGAGTCACATCCCATAGTTATTGAGAGCATGGGTGTTGATTACAATCAACATGGGGAAGAGTGCAATTCAAGAAATCAAGAATAAGAAAGGAAATATGTATGGGCAAGAGACCAAAATTTTTGCACATTCATGTTTTTGCATAGAGAGCAGTTTTTACATGGAGTTTTCTGGCTAGAAATGGAGTTCTAAGTGTTAAAGATTGAAGGTAGCTATTTTGGGCTATTTGGAAGCTGTTTGGAGCTGAAAATTCATGGAGAAAGAGGCTTTTTTCCTGAGAGTAACATGTTGTAAATTCACCAAGGAAACACATGTTTTGCTACTGGGTGAATTTGTGTTACAACTATAGAATTCTTGAGGTCCTAGCAAGTAGAATTCTTGTCCAACCTATGCTGGAAGCCCTGGAAGGGAGTAGAAAGGGATGAGGGACTGTGAGCAGTGAAGGGGGGATTCCATCCCTTGGGTTATGCAGGTTGAGGGGAAAAGAGTTGGTCGATTGGAATTTGTTGTTAGAATTCACTGTTGAGTGGGGGACATTATCTAGCCTTAGGGACCATTGTCTCTTATGGATTAATAGCCCCAGCTTGGCGGTGGTTTTCTATTGAGATATGGAACAACAAGCCTACGGTTGGGAGGAATGTATGTTCTCTACAGCGGGCTACAAATTTTATAAGATAAGTGTTTTATTTGTTGTGTTTATTCATGTATAATGTTGATATAGTAGCTGTGAAATTTACTATGAGATATATTTGGTTATTATTGCTTGTTGTGAGAAGAATGATGCATTCAAATATATATTTAAGTGATTGAACAATGTTGTATGCATTTAGTTACTGCACTACACAGTTAAGAAATTGCATTTATGTTTTTAATTATCATGGTCCATTGTGTAAGCTTGAATGTCATGTTGTGTATGTTATTTACACATTTAAAATTGGTATTAGAAATTTTGTTTGGGTCGTTTTAGCAAGTGGCGTGACCCAATTGGGGGCTGGTTACGTTACATTTTCTACCACCTTTTCCATTCTTGGAAAAATCTGTCGAGTTAAGTCTATTTTCTTGATAATCCATTGACTATCTTATTTCCTCATGTTGGTTTAAGGATGCATCATTGCCCCTCTAATATATATACTCCTATTGAATTCAACGCATTTTCTCTAGGAGTTTTATATGGAGGCTTAGTACCTTAAGTTCCTTTTTCCTCAATGGTAGATTCTCACAGTAGGTAGTATATTATCATCATTGGTCCCTAACATAATGGTTCCTTTCAGTGTTCAACTCCGATAATGCATTCACATTGTTAGTATCATGCCATTACCTTAGTTCACATTTTCACTATGGTGGATTACCTCATGTCTAGCATGGACTTTAATTATTATTTTCTAACTATATCATTTCTTCCATGTTTGAATTCATACAATTATCACATGTAGAAAAAACGTACTCGGTGGTGTTCAAGTTCCATATTTTTTCAAATAAAATTGATTTATGGTTCTTTTTATCTAGCATTGGAACCTTGATTTGGAGCTATTTTAAGCCATCATTTGAGTTTCCAAACCTTTTGAAATCCCTTTCATATTTAGGGGAGTCATCTTCTTCAATTTTGCATGATGTATGTTGATGAAATTATACCACCGATGTTGGAGGATTTATATTGATGTACTTTGACATGGTATATTTTTCTTGAGCCATGGATCCATCTACATATATGATGTATTGTGTCATGTCCTTCCTATTTTTGTTGAGTCATGAGCCACTCATATGTTGTATTTGACTTTACTCATATAAGAGCATGTGGCTTACTAACTCATGAAATAAATAATGATTCTCTTGCCTTTTATTGGACGATTACATCAGGTTTCCTTGTTGTATATTTGATTGGTGACTTCCTCATAGGCTCTCAAAATTCCAATCTATTAAAGAAAATTGTTAATGTATTTTCGTCATGCAATGCTTTACCGACCTTATACATTAGGGGGCATCTATTAATAATCCACTTTTGTCACCACAAGACATTTTCTTTCAAATTTAAAAAAAAATCACTATAATGTGGAATTTGAAAGAAGAATCAATCATTAATTAACCTCAACAATGATTATGTAGGCAAAATTTTCCCTTGAGCACCATGCACACCCCTTAGAAAAATTCAAAATTAATTATGTGCATAATATTTTCCATTGATCACCACATATGCTCCATGAAAAGGTCAAAACATTATGTGTGTCTCCTATGTTGATTAGGTCAAGCTTGATCATTTAAGAAAAGCCCAATGTGCTTAATTTATGAAGTCACACTCTTCTATGTTGATTAAGTCAAACTTGATCACTTGCATTATCCCAATGTGCTTAATGTACGCAAACACACTATCATATGTTGAATGGGTTAAGATTGATTATTTTTGCAAATCCCAATGTCCATAAATCATGGAAGTACACTTTCCTATTTTGATTTCGTCATTCTTAATCACCATGGTGCACATATATGCTTAATTTTATGGGATTATTCAAGAAATAGACCACATTAATGATACAAAATCCCTAGAAAAGATAAAAGAGACTATGAAAATCTTCCTTAATAGTTTCCTATTTTGATTTCGTCATTCTTAATCACCATGGTGCACATATATGCTTAATTTTATGGGATTATTCAAGAAATAGACCACATTAATGATACAAAATCCCTAGAAAAGATAAAAGAGACTATGAAAATCTTCCTTAATAGGGGATCATATTCATCTTTTAGTTGTGGATGTATCAAACTTATGGCATTGTGACCTTTGGATCATTGATCTTGGCATTCGATAGGAGCTATTGATATTATCTTTTTAACATTAAGAAGGTTTCCTTATTTGTAACCTTCCTTCTATGGGTAAAATTGTTTATGGAGGTTTGAAGAGAAGAGAATCGGTGAATATTTAAGGACCATTAGACATAAGAGAACCTGGAAGAGGATCGAATTACGAGGAGAATGGACTTGGAGCCATCACATCACTTCATAAGTATGGATCTTTCTCATGTATCTCTTTCTTCTTGTTAGTATAATATCCTCTCTTTTCCCCATTTACTTGTGTTGATTTATGGTTTTTCTACTTGTAAAGTAGATAAAGTTGGACAATGGTAGTATTTTCTTGTATTACCCATCAATTCAATTATATACCCTATCAATACATAACATTTGTTATAAACATATAGCCATATATAAAATAAAAGGGATAAACATTCTACATTTCAATCTTTTTTAGTTTGCTATCACCAAAATCATGCCTATCAATCTTTGCCAAAATTAGAATTTTGGATTTGATGAAATTGTTGTTTTTAATGAAAAAATGGATTTAGCACCCTCAAATACCCCCACAACAACTATATCATGCAAGGTTAACATTTGATATCTATAACTCCAATACAAAGTTATTCTTGTCATATTTTGGGGAAAAAATTGATTTCCCTTACAAAATTTATCTTCACCAATGAAGTCATTTTTAGTCTTATTTGGCCTCATCCCAAGGTAACATTCATTATTCATATCTTTACCCATGTCATTTTCCTTCCTACGTTTGAATAACTAGGTTTATCCAAAAGTTCTTGTACAAACTTTATCCCCACCAATGAAGTCACCTTTAATCTTATTTGACCTCATTGTGAGGTGAATTTCATTAACCATATCATTTACCATGTAATTTCCTTCCTATGTTTGAACTTAGAGAACATAAAAAATGTAAAAATAATTAATGCTACACAAGATGAAGTCATTTTTAATTTTGTTTAGCCTCATCCTTAGGTGACTTTTATTATTCATATCATTTCCTATGTTTGAACTTAGAAAACATAAAAATTCTAGAAATGTTTAATGCTATACGGAGTCATTTCCCATATCATTTTTTATATTTGAACCTATAGAACAAAGAAATTGTAAAAACATTTAATGCTACACACAAAGAAGTCAAGTAATGTTATATATTGCTTCAACATTAATAAGAATCTCCAAAACAAAACTCACCTTACCATCATTACATAATTTAATAGAGTAAACTCTTTTGACCATTATTACTTAATTTAATAGGTGGTACTATAGTTTAATACATATCCAAAATTAAATCATACACATATATTTTTCATAGGTGCAGATATAGATGTAGATGCATTGCCTCTCGATCTTAGTATTCATACATTTAGATGCACCACCTTCAACTCTTATCATTCGGATATTCAAGATATAGATGCATGGCCTTTTACTCTTATCACCATCAAGTTTTTTTGGTGATTGAAGAGTTACATCTGTGGATTTCCTTCTACAAAAAAAACTCCACATTTTGAATCCATAAAGACAGAACTCTCTCGTATTATTCACCGTGTTGTTATGACTACGAGATAGTTCATCGCTTCTATAAAAACTCCTTACCGTTATACTTGTTCTAAATCCATAAAGAGACAACACTCCTTCACCATTCACCGTTCATCGTTCACCTTCCTTGTCTCACTTGTTGAATAAGTATCTTGTTGTGTGTCATCGCCTTGAAGCAATACTATGAGAGCAATTCCCTTTGAGTAAACGTTTAAACCTTGAACATTTTTATATAGTAAGTAGTTCACTTGTACATTTTTTTAAAGAGGATTTCTACACAACTTCAACTCCTCCCTAGGATAAGCTTCCAAAGTAGTCCTACAAATAAAAACAAAACCAAACAATGAATCGAATAATTCATTATTATATGAAGATAAAGTACAAGAAGAAATGGTGAACATTTGTGTCCATACATATTAGCCCCATATATATTCTTAACCCGATATCTATTCTTAGTTAATATGCATAGGCATATGCCAATCTTAGTGTTTGTGTTGATAGAAAATGAAGTGCTCTAGATTTTAGGTGGAGGAGCAAAGTGCAAGAAGAAATGGTGAACCTATAGAATACTTAGCCTGTTATCTCTATACCACCTTTCTGGAATCGCTTGCTTCATGGCTACTGACTGCCTCTTATCGACATTAACCCCATATCTAATCTTAGTCGATATGCATAGGAATATGTTAATCTTAGTTTTGTGTCAATAGAAAGCAAAGTGCTCTACCGTTTAGGTGGATTTCTT
>SNQJ01S0022366.1:31882-45892 GCA_010110895.2 Picea sitchensis | reverse complement strand
TATTTTGATAAACACATATCAAATAGTATAACCTTAAAAGTTATTTTGATAAACACATCAAATAGTATAACCTTAAAAGTTATTTTGATAAACACATATCAAATAGTATAACCTTAAATTGACTCTTCTATGCAATAAAGGAACACATGCATTAATATCTGAACATTTCAAGTACTACTCGGCAATAGTGATCAAAATTGAACCCTTCCTATCCTTTCCAAGGGGTTCAAACCCGTTCTAGAAGGGTAATTGAAAATTTACACCCTTCAAAAAAATGTGTATGTTTGAAATCACTTGTCATTTATGAAGGGCAACAAATATATATAATATCAAAAGAAGGGTCATATTTTCAATAACCCATCAATGTACTCACTTACAATGCTTGGTTGGTCAATGAGCCTTTCTTCGTCACACAATACTTGTCGTTGACATCTAAAGACTAAAATCATCTCTATTATATAGTTGACTCTTATCTATTCCCTGATATGGTGTACCCTTCCATAACATTAAATCCATCACATAACACACACCTAGATAAATATCTTGCCACCATATTGTTGTATGCAATATTTATGTGTCACTTAATGAAATCTTCCCAAAGAAGCTTAAACATCTTGTCTTTGTGAAACCCCACTTGAATTAATGTGATATGAGCATTGTTGATTCTTGTCAATATGAGAATTGGCATCACATTTGGTTTACATACTTCAAGTTTTTGAATCCCACACTCGTCATAATGCCATTTTCTTTGTTACCTTTTCTTTTGACCTTTTTCATATTTCCATTTCATTTGTTATATTTTCCTCCACTCTTGGATCTGTTAAAAGCCAAAACAATTAATCATAGGTTATGGATGTAAATTGTAATTACATTGGGAGATTATCAGTAATATTAATTATAAAAGAGTTGATGAATGTCAATTTCTAAGAGCAAACAATAGACATTGAGAAAACCTAAAGAAATTAGGTTAAATTTGTTTTTTTCATGTTCACATATTCCATCTAACTATTAGTATCGAACATGTTGATTCATAGTTATTTTATTGCATTCATAATGTTATGTGTTTACTTGTTAAAATTCATGACATGGTTATAGCTTTGGTATCTAATATGATTATTATTTCAGCCCATTGGTGGGCCTCTCAATCACTTAGTATGTAATTCATGTCATCCCAACTAATACAATAGATAATGGGAACAAAACACACAAGTAAGAATTGAAGTAAATATCTCAACAAACCATCAATCTTGTACAAGTTTGGTTCAATTCATCATAAAAATAATGCATAGTTTTTCTTAGTTTCACATAAAACTATTTAATGTTTATGTTCATGGTTAAAAACTCTATTAATCTTGGTGAAATTTTCTAGTTTGTATGTTCTTGATTAAGTTTATGTATGAACGTGCAAAAAATGAACCTTTTTAACATCACAACACCTAAAACTATGATTTACAACAATGTTAATTGTGATTATGTTCATTCAATTTATAGCATCATCAAATCCTCACTCCTCTTATCCAAAATGATAATTCCCCTTTTTCTCATTCCATGCATATTTATCTATCACATCTGGGATTAAACTCTATGATCTTCATTAGTTACTTTAACATTCAGCTTATATTGAATACTCTATCATTCTTATTCATGCATGTAAAGTATCAGATCTAACTAGTCATTCACGCATTTGTCTAACATCTAACCATTGACAGTAAAGGAAATACACAATATTCAATCACATAACACATGATCTACCGTGGTTCACCCCTCCTGGGATACTTCCACAAATATTTGGTTTCTCTGCTCTTTTATTATGGTATTTCCAAAATTACAGTGTCTCGCGCATTACAATTCTCCTCAGACAGGTCGAGATATACAATGAAGCAGACTAGATCACACCAGGCTCCTTAGCTTATGATCTGACCCTCAAGATCCACCTTCTTTCCTCTCTTCATCTCAACAGCTTACACAACCGATCAGACTTACAGTTATTTTTTCTTCGAACAACATAGTAACACTGACCAAAACTCGAGCCATATTTGAACAACGAACCCCCACCTAGACCTCCTAGGTACCTACTTATACATGTTTTTGTCTTACCAGCCATTACATCCTCTTACCAAAACCCTAACCCTAACATGGATGGGTATTATTGCATGCATGCCTCACATGCTTTCCTCTTCCACATGCACATTTATCTTACACGTGATGTTTTTCCTGCATGGGTGTCTTCCTTACACATGTTGTTTTTACTATATGTGCATCTGCCTTGCACGTGTTGCTTTTCCTACATGCGCATATGCCTTGCACATGTTGTGTTTCCTCAAAACTGGGCCTATGCCCAACAGGCCCCCAACACTAACATCGTGACTCATCCTGAGTCACTTCCTAACTCCAGTGTCTACCACTGCTTGTGCCAGTGCTTCATACATATCTGTTATCCATTAGCACTGCTCTTGAGCCTCACTGCTTCTTACTAACATGGCTTCGACCACCTGCGCGGTGACTGGTGGTCGTAATATCTCGCCCCCCTCCAATCCTATTTGTTTGAGGCGCACTTTCGTTGTGACGACTTCCATGACCAATTGTTCTGGCTTTTCTTGTAGGGGCTCCAACTAAGCCCGTCATGCGATCTTTTGTGTCTGCACCTCTTTTTCTTCTGCCTGAAGGTTCTTCATTTCTACGACAGTCTTGATCTTCTATGGAAGTGACATTTTCCTATGTCATTGCTTGACATATGCCATTATTGCATGCAATTTATCTTCCTTTCCTTGCATCTCTTGTAGGCTCCCATCCTCTAGTAGTTGTGTCCATAGATGGTCACTCTTTTCCAACAGTTATGCCACTCTATGTATGTTCTGTGCAATTCTTTCTGCAGTTTATGTCACGTCTTTCTCTCTTTGTGCTTGGACTATTGGAGTAGTCATAGGTACTGCGTGCTCCTCCAATTCCTTGATCTACTCTTTATATTATGTCAGGGCCTGTGCTATTTTCCTCATCTTCTCTTCAGAATATGCTTCTTCCAATTTTGCGTTGTCGAGGATGGCTTGTGCTAGATTTATCTCATGCCCTTCCTGGATAAGTGACTCCTTCAGTGAGGTTTTTTCTTCCTACACCAATTGTAAGTTCGTCACATCTGACCTTGCTCTGGACTGAACCTCCTGAGCGATGCTCACTTGTAATTTATACAATGCTTTAGTTGGAATCTTGGGAAGTGGCCTCTGCATTGTCTCCTCATCCATGAACAACATGTCGGGGGTAATTCTAAAGTTTACACTCCCCTACGTTGTGATCTGCACTGTCTCACCCATTGGTACCACTGCTTTCGCTAGAGTTGTTGTCCTTTTCTATTGCTTCTCTGTTTTGACCTTTAATTGCTCCAACGCAATTTTCACCTCTTAGATTTTCTCCAAAATTGAAGCTTTTTGGTTCTCAACGTTCTCCCACACATCTGACAGTTGATCCTCTACTATCATGGCTATCAAATACACGTCATCTTGCATCAATGATGTTTCCATGGGCTTATTGTGGGCCTTGGAATTATTTATGGAACCACTTGGTTTCTCCCTTGTTCTCTTCCCTTGGGCCTCTGCTGGTTCAAATGCTTCTGGCATCTATGTATCCATGTCGGTATCCTTCCCTTCTCCTTCTTCCATTGAGACTTATTATGTCTTCGTTTGTGCTCACCTATCCTATCGATCCTCTTGGTGCCTGCTCTATGGTCGGTGGACCCTGTGTAGGACCACGTTGTGACTTCTTTTGTGTCCTTATTTTCTTTCGGATTGATTTTATTGCCCCCACTATGCCTATTATTGTCTTCTTTTTCTGGCTAGCGTCATTCCTCCTACCCTGCATCTGGATTTGTGTTGTTGGCGTTGTTCTTGGAATCTCTAGAAATTTCCACTCCTCAAGCCATGATAGGACCTCCATGTGGATGTCATGCATTGTCACACAGTGATTCAGCTACAACCACTCCTTGGTTGGGTCCTTCTTTGCCTACAGCCACATGCTGTGATGTGATCCATGGAAATTCACTATCTRTCCAAACTCATGGACAGTTTCTRGGGAGATCCTCCATGTATCCGCCAATATGTTTTGGATATCTGTTAATTACTGAGAAAACATGTTGTTGTTGAATTTATTTACCTTGGGATCTGTTGTGCTTCGCAGTGACATGTAKTGTGATGCGCCGCATTTTCTTGTCTTTGGCAAGAACATAGTGTATGCAGGTTCCTGCCACCCCATAAGTGCAATGAGGATGAGTAACCATGAGTAGTGGAACTCAKAGCCCCAGTCTTATGGGTCCTTGCAATCTTCAAGGAATGAGTTCAGTAGATAAGGGTCCCAGCTCATCGAGCTCCCCTTTGCGCACTATGCCGCAACTACTACTACTCCTGCGGGCACTTCTTCTTTTCAGCACTTGCGCATTAATTTGCAACCAAGAAATATTGTTGCAAATCATGTCACAGGATCATTGATGTCACTAATCATGATACCTTTGTTACCCCTTTATGCACCATACTTTTCTTTGATCTCATCTGAGATGAATTTCGCCTTAGTCTTGTATTCTAAGTATTGTTTCGGCTTCTCTCAATCTATGGGTAGCCCTGTAATCGTTGTGATGAGGTCAACATCGATAGGCACCGACCTATCCATCCATAAGATAAATCCATGTAGTTCATTGTTTTCCTATTCTGCGTCAAATATAATGCGCAATAATCGCTTACATTGGTACATTTCCTTGACTGTATCTTTGTGTGCACCCCACCATCTTGCAAGTGTTGCCTTGAGTGTTATGTCCAAATCTAAGACCATCTCATTTTATAAAACTTCATCTTCGTATTTTGTTAGGAATTCTTCTAAGTCATTCACCCCATGAAAATTGGGAGGTTCTCTTATCTTTGTACCTACCCATCTTACTGCACAGTCTATTCTTGCGTAACTTATTGTGGATACTTCATGTAATATTTGCTGCCAATTCTCCAACCTTGTATCTGAGTCTGAAGCGCATGATGTGATGTTTCTCCAATTGAGTACTCCATCTGTAGTTGGATTTACATAATATTCTTCTCATATGGTGGTTCTGTATAGCTGGTTGATTTCCTTTAGGTCTAAGAAAGTGGGTTCGAAAAACCTTTCTCCTTCTGATGGGTATAGTGGTGCAACGACTCTATACTCTCCTGACTCAAATGTCATATTTCTTGTATTCAAATTGATTATGGCCTATTTGCCAAGCATCCAATCAAATCCAAGAAATGATTGATAAGGTGTTGTGCCATCCACTATTTCTATCACTTCAAAATCGGCTTTAGTGCGCACTCCATCTAGATCTACTGTCACACATTTTATCCTTCCAATTGGCAGATTCACCCTATGTTGATTTGCTAGTTTCAGATGAACAGGTGAATATCCTAATGTGGGCTCTCTCATACATTGCCATGTCTTCTTGGGTAACACATTTACTTTGGATCCTAAATCCAGTATAATATCCCCCATGTTGAAATCTCCAATGTTGGCATTCAGAGTATGAACTCTCTATTTGTCCTCCTCTTTGTATGCAAGTGATTAACTATTTTCTTTTCTAGCTTTCCCTCTACGTCTGTGTTACATATTTCTAACATATTTTGTAATACTTTGACAGATGATGTATCATTTAGTAATTTAACACAGGATTGCAGAAAATCCTTTATGGTACTTACTTGTCCTGGGGGTTGTGCTTCATTAGTGTAATCTAGCGATGACAACATCTTGTACATTGGTACGTCCTGAGTATGATGCATAGTTGATGTAGATGAAATGCCTGACTTCAAGAATTATTGTCTGACATGGTTGAATAGCTCTTTTTTGTTCTGTGCATCAAACTTCTTCTGTTGTTCAACATTATTCTTCACCCATTGGTTTTGTGTTGGATCTGGCCTTACTATGTCATCTCCTGTTTTATCTCCTCCGTGTGTAACTATGTTGATATTTCTTCCATCATCCCTTGCTTCAGCAGAAATCCATTGACCATCCTGATTGTTCTGATTCTTCTTTTCCTGGATCTTCCCCAATAGTGTCGAATAGTCTTCTGTGTCATGATCTTATGCATGACAATACATACATGTCGCAGGTGGAAGTGGACATTCTCTTTCATAGTGTCCTAGTTGTTGACATCTATGGCATACAATCGATCCTCTACCTCTTCAAAAGCCTCCTCTACCTCATCCTCCACCCCTATAGCTAGCTCGATCTCCTCGCGAGGCGTTGTACTGAGGTACTTGATTATACTGCATAGGATTATACTGTGGTTGCACGGTATTGTACTATGGCACAGTGTTATATGGGGTTGGTACTTGGTTAAACTGTGGTGCATCTTTCCCTGTCATCATTTTTACCTACACCCTATAGGTGTCTGATCTTATTTCCCTCATTAGTTCCCTTGTCCTGCAATCTTTGTCATCATGGCCCACTAAATTGCAAAAGTTGCAATATGAACTCTTAGGTAATGTTTGATATTTTTGCATCATTAGACAATGATATGGACCATGCCCTTGTATCTTACATATCTCACACCATAGTCCACCTGTCGCCAAAGGGCTTGGCAATCTTGTTTCCATGTATTGTGTGAATGTTGGGCACTCGTTCTTGTGATGTCCTTCTGTCCTACATGTGGTACACCAAACAACTTCTCTTTTGTCCTTTCTCTTGTCCTGGTTCAATTGAAATGTTAAATTCTTCAGATCCTCCTTCAGCTCTTCTATTGTTGGATTTGTCTTCTGATATTGGTTCTCTTATAGTTGTAAGGCTTCCTGCGGAGCCTCTGCCTAAGTTTGAAACTTATGTTGTCTCAAAGGGTATTTCAGGTGTGGTAGCAGGGAATTCACAAATAGATGTCTATGTTGCATATCTGTCATGACATACTTCAACTTTACCTTCAATCATTTCAATCTCTAGTCAATCTCCTAAACAGATTCTCCTAGTTTCTGTCTGATCTCTATCATCTCATTCATGTATTGATCCTCTGATCTAGGATTGTGGAATTCATTTATCAACAACTTCTTGACCAATCCAGTGTGCATCTCTTAGTGTGATAGATAACTGCGCAAGTTTTGTGTCCTCATCTATGATCTACTTTGATTTCCATATCTTTTCACAGATGAACAAGTGTTTGTCAGGGGCCTCCAATGCCTCTCCCTTAAATTCTAGTAACCTGGTGGTGGGATCATGTCCTGCCATTGCAAACTGTATTGGACTACTACCTTTATGCGGTGTAGATCCTTGAATAATGATTCATGAACTGGCTCCCCCAGTTGTTGCTCCCTATGTAGATGTACTTCCTGCTACGTTTCTTCCACTGAAATTGGGTTTTCTAAACGGTGGTGTTATTTCTAGTGTATTGGTCACACATGGGTTTATGGGTTCCACACTGACACTAATATGGATAGGAGTTTTTCCTTTGGTTCCAGCCCTTGGACCTCTTGTCTTCCTTTCATATGTCACGCACGTGATTTCCTCAATCTCCTCCACGGCTCGGAGATCCTATACCTCTTCTTCATCACTTGTCAAGCCTTCCCTCGTGGCTATGGCTCTCTTCTTATTGTTCATCTTGTATTGGTAGGGTGCTCCACTGCGCGTTCTTCCAGTTGTTTCCATGATCTGCTTGATCTAGTATTCCTCCATCATGATTGGATCCAAGGCCTCCTCCTTCTTTCCTTTATCCATATCTTCCTCCATTTCTTTATCTCTTGTCAGTGCTTCCCCCCTTCCCCCATGCACACAAGTGATCCAAAATTGGATCTAGGAACCAAAATGGGTCATGGAAGGCCTAAAAATCAAAGTGCTCAGAATGGATTAAAAAAGGACATGTGCGTAGACCTCGTCAATACAAACCCAACGCAAATTGAACAAGCTCAAATGGATGTCATATGCGAAAGATATCGTGGCCTGTTCATTTCGCCAAACATGCAAAAAAAATGTTGACTGTGCAATCCGTACAGTGATGATGTGGAAGCTAATTGTAAAGTCTATACGACCATACATATGACATGGCAGGGTGCATTGGCACTACCGTGGGAAGATGCATATGTGGATGAGTCATATTGTGACATGTGGCACCACTGCAAGGGTGACATGTGGCATGGGATGACATGGAAGGTATAGGTGGCACAAGCTGACATGGAAAGGTCCATACGACATGTGGCGTTGACGTGAACAGGTGTTAACTAGGGAGACATGTAGTAGATAGATGGATGAATCATAGTTCGACACATGGCATGTATGTGGGCTAATCATATGGTTCCATGTGGCCTAGTCTTGGGCTGCCATGTGGCACCCCTCCATTGGTGGATTTAATGGTTTTTGGGGCAAAATTATGGAGGTTACGTGGGGGTCGAACCCGTGACCTCCATGGGTGCCAAAGGGTCGGGCTACCAGCCCGCCTACATGGTGATTCTTAACCTTATAGTTCGCCACTTATATTTAAGTTTGAATGGCTTGTTAGTTGGGAGAATTAAGGGTTGGGGCCTAGCCCCAGCCCTCGATGCAATAGCATAGAAACTTGCAATGTGACCTAACTATTAGCGCGGATTGGGTGTGGTTTAAGCTCACGGTTCTA
This sequence comes from Picea sitchensis, assembly GCA_010110895.2. Lineage (NCBI taxonomy): Eukaryota > Viridiplantae > Streptophyta > Pinopsida > Pinales > Pinaceae > Picea > Picea sitchensis. The sequence goes on along the minus strand of SNQJ01S0022366.1, from coordinate 37,302 downwards.
AAAGAACCTCACCATATGTCCTTTACATATGACCATTACTATAACGATTGGCACAGATGTATGGTTGGCACCCGGTTGGATGGGCTAGCCCGCCGACTAAGGGCATGACCAGGAGCTGAAAATTGGGGGGTCTAACCACCAAATGGGGCATGTGGAGACTTAGCCCGAGGTCCCATGTATGCGCCAGAAGACCAAGAGCTAACAGGATAAGGGGGCCAGTGAACCAGCGCCAGTCCAGGGCCACATGGAGGGCACCCAGGTGACCAGGAGTCCGAGGAAAAGGGGTTGCACCATTAATTTATGCCAAAAAGTGGGTTTTATACCTTGTTATATGATTTTAATGGATTTTTAGCAGTTTTGTGGGATTTTGGTCATTTTTTGAGGATCTTGGGCCCTTTTTGAGGCCAGATCTTGGGGAGAAGTTGGGAGGTTGTTACCCACATCAAGTCTATATAAACTAGAGGTTCTTGAATCCATGAAGAGGGGTTCAGAATAGGAAAATGCTGAATAATTGTTGAGTCAAATCCATTTTTATGCAGGGAAGCCATTGAGGAGAGCTCCTTTGCAGTCCATTTCTGGGAGCTTCGTTCATCCGTTTTCAGTGTCGTCAGTTTGGTTGGGTCCTTAAGATCTGGTAAAACAAGACCAAATCAGTTTGTAATCCATTTTAAACTGATATGATGTATGTTTGAAGCTTTGAACAGGAATAATAAAGCCTCACCCACTAAGACAAAGGCCTGGAGACGTAGGCGAGATTGTCGAACTCCGTTATCAACTTCTCTTGTTATGGTTTGTTGTTTCTCTATGCTTATTTCCAGATATGTATATTTCTTTATGGTTTCCATGTTTCATCTTTAATTCTTCCTCTTTCATCAGTTTTCCTAAATGGTAAAATAACTCATGCAAAATACTTAACCATTGTCATTAAAAGATCTTTTCGGATCAGCAGGGAAGTTTAGTTTTCCGATGCCATTGTCATTACACCTTTGTTATACAGTAAAATATTGATGGAAGTATATAACGATCTGATATACCTAGCTCTAGGTCCCTTCAGGAACTCTTGCTTTACTGCACTGTAAGACTTCGCAGTATCTACAACAAATTCTATGATAAATTCTTCAACAATGTTGTCTAACAAAAAATCTATTGCTTGTGCAAATTTATTATCAACTTGTTGTAACTGCGTGATCTCCACAAAATTCCAGTCTAGTTGTCTGATCCAATTTGTAGGGTGGTTTTCTTTCAACCTCAATATCCACTCATGCAACACATGCGGGAAATATCAAAAAAATACTTCATGCAAGTCGCTAAATATGTACTTGTCCAAATATTTGTGCAGTGTTAACTTCGGTTTTTTGTTATCTTTCTGCACAAATTCCAGCGCATTTTTCTTCAACTAGCTCTCGATCTCTTCCTTTATTGGGTTCCATGGTCTAAACATCCCCTTTTATATTCTCAGTCTTTTAACGTTTCTTCACCAGATCTGACATTATTTTCCCAATTCTTTAGCAAATCGCATTCATTCAATCACATTTTGTTCTGGCTGGCAACAGAACCATTTTTTGGGTTTTACTACTCTCTTTCTACCTTTATTGGGCTAACCCAGGTTCAGGTCTACTATGGTTTCCAACAAAACCCCTTTAAAACTATCGACCCCTATGGTAAACCAGAAGGCAATGAAATACACAGAGTGCACTGCGCAATCTCACCCAAGATAGTTCTATTGGTGGTTGCAACGCTCAAGTGCTTGCAACCTAGGAATGAGTGGGGATCTAGGATTAACCTCTGTGATCTTCATTAGTTATTTTAACATTCATCTTTATTGAATACCCTACCATTTTACATGCATGAATAAGAATGATAGGGTATTAAATATAAGTTGAATGTTAAAATAAATAAAAATAAATAATGAAGATCGCAGAGGTTAATCCCAGATCCCCACTCATTCCCAGACTACAAGCACTTGAGCATTGCAGCCACCAATAGAACTATCTTGGATGAGACTACGCAATGCACTCTATGTACTATGTTTCCTTCTGGTTTACCAGAGGGGCTGATAGTTTTAAAGGGGTTTTGTTGGAAACCATAGTATACCTGAACCTAGGTCAGCCCAAGAAATGTAGTAAGAGAGTAGTAAAACCCAACACTCTTTCACTTTCTTCTTAATATTTCTAGTAGCATTGACATTGGTGTGATGATACTTTACAAATATTTTGATAAGGCCCCATAGCTCTCTTTCCCCTTGCCTCATAGTAAGCCCAAGGTCAACGAGATATATCCTTTGTAGCATTAATGCTTGGAACAACATTTTGTAAGTTGTGCAGGATTCTTAAGAAAGCTAGGGAGAAGGTAACGTAATTTTTATTATCATCAAACTTATGCATTAGGGATTACGCTCTAAAATCCCATTCTTTCATGCATTTTTGCATGGTTTAAGAGATCAAGTGAACAATCAATATCCTCAATAAAAATGACAGACTAGTTGTTGGTCTTTATAAGTAATTTATTTTAGTTTTGTGTCTCTATGGATCTTGGGAAGTTCCAAATAATAATCATCTTGTCATAAATAATAAGCAATGGATGAAGTCATGTTAGATTCTCATTTTCCTAAAGGCCTATAGTGCAAGTAGGGTTTCTTCATTTCTTTTATAATATTTTGATAAAATTACCACCCTTGAACAAAAGGCTCAAGATCTAGTGCAATTTATTCTTTTCAAGTGAGATATGGAATGAACTTGACTCCCATGGTTAATCGGGATTAGGATATGTTCAAAATATGATTATAAAATGTACTTCTCATACATCATATGGATGCATAGATTACATTATCTCTTATATGACTTCAAAAAAAAGTTTGATTTTGTGATTGTGTTTAAAGTTTTATATTAAAACCAATCTTTTTTGTTGTTTTGTCGACTTTAGAAAATCCTTTGACATGGTTCCTAGGAAAAACCTTTGGAATAGGTTGGAAGAGATAAAAGTGCCTCTCGAGTTGAGGGATGTTGCAATTAGGATGTATGAGAATGTTATTTCTAAGTTTAAAAACACTAGCGGATGGTCAAACAAATTAACTGCAATATTGGAGTCAAACAAGGTTGTCCCTTGTCCCCTACTCTTTTGGGCATATACATTGACAAGTTAGAATATTTCTTGGAAAAAGAAGATTTTATTGACCCTACTCTCACTGGTATAGTCATCAATCTTTTTATTTATGTTGATGATATCATTCTTATGGAAATGAGTCCCCATGATCTTGAAAACCAACTAACAATCCTCAAGGATTTTTTCTCCAATATGGGTATGACTATTAATACTAATAAGACTAAGATAATGGTTATTAAATCCAATAAGGTCACTTATGAAGATACCTTTGTATATGACAACAACAACTTGGAGGAAGTGACTTCATACAAATATCTTGGAATTGATATTCACCACAAGATTGAAACTAGAATTATAGCATTGAGAAAAGGATTATTGGGGGATGGAAAGCTTATTATGGGCTTGAAAACAATTGTAAATCAACCAATCTTTGGATTTGGGATAATAAGAAACTTCTCTTTGAGACTCTTGTTACACCTGTAATTCTTTATGGATGTGAAGTCTGGGGCTGTAGTATCTTCCGTAAATCCTAGAGAAAGATAGAGAAAATAAAAAATAATTTTCTAACCTATAATCTCAAAATTAAAGGAAATGTGCCTTATCCCATCCTCCTCTTAGAAATAATCCTCTCCCTTATTGAGAGCATGGATATTATTAGATATCTAATGTATAAGAAGAAGTTAAACAACATGGAGGATAAGAGGATTCTTAAAATTGCTTCAAAATCAAGTCGTAGCCACCATCGACTCAAGCGAGGATGGCATAAAGATGCCCGGTCTTGGCTAAACTATTGGAGAATCATGGAAGACACCATTTTGCATAATAAATATACTATTAAAAATATCATCAAATCAAAATTTAAGGAGAAAATTGTTGGACACACTAGCCACACTAAGAGGGGGGGTGAATTAGTGTGTGGACATTTACAACTTTTCTCACTTCAAGTTAGCATTAATTATTTCAAAACATAATTTTACACATCATCATTGTAAGATTGTATCTAGACATTCACCAATGACATCCATCAATAATTAAGAGCAATCAATTCATAAGCATAATGAACACAAGAGACACCATATGTCTGTATAAGATTTTGTATTATTTTATATATGTGACTACAATCACAGGGGTTTTATCAGCACCAACTGAAGTAAGGAGCACTGACTCCAAGGAGAGCACCAATTCTCAAGAAAGACTCAGCTTGTCGATAGAATGCAATATATCCAGCTATAATTGATCTAGTAGTAAAACCAACCCAAATACATATCATCCAGTTATTGTATCTGCTCCAGATTATGATCAGAGGTCTACAACAAATGCTCATCAGCAGACTTCATCTTCCCTTGATTTTCTCCCTTCTTCACTTCATCTTCTCTCTGAAATTCGCACCTTCTTCACTTCATCTTCTCCCTGAAATTCACACCTTGTTGTGCCAAAGGATCACCATACTAGAAATCATCGACCTCAAGTGAAGATCCACTTATTCAACCACTCACTCACCCTCTTCAAATGAACCAAGCATCGTTGTATGTATACTCTTTCATGCTCAACTCTAGTTTAGGTTTAGGGCCGACTTGTGCCACAAGTTACAACTAACTTGCCCACTTACAAAAAATTTGGACCAATGCATAACCACCATTGACCATCATTCTGGGTCGTCAACTTTAAACATGACATACCACCTATCACCGGAAAGGGAACGATGATTTCTAACTTCATATGCTTTCAACAACCATCTGACCTATTTTTCATAAATCGATCACATGTATGGATCGATTTCTTTTGTCTCTGCAAAAGTTGCAGAAATTGAATTCTGTAGAGGCGCTTCCTTCGAACCATTTACATGTGACCATATGCACAAAACCATGGGATTATTATTTTAAGCGTTGTTCCCAACGCCTCATGGATTATGTGTTCATAACCCATGAACGGGGGTTGGAACCTAGTCCTCTGGACTTCGGCCTTCGAGCGATTTCTCTCTTAGAATCATCCAATCTTCCAAAGTTTCGAATTCCCGAAGCAGTTACCTCTCACAAGGGTTGATCCGATGGTTGGTGTGATTCCTGGAACAAAATCAACGGCCTAGCTCCAATCCTTACTTATCCTTTTACTACTTAATCCAACAACTATGGATTAATCAAAGGTTGAGATGGACAACCATTATTTATTTCGGAATTTCAGGACTCTGAAGCTTCGGAGGTCCAGGTAATTACTACTCCTATTTTCACTGGAGTTGGTCAGCGCTGAAGTGGTCAACATGGAAGTGATTACGTTATATTTACACTACGTTTTGATCTAACGGACATGTGAGAACCCAT
>SNQJ01S0022365.1:78798-90741 GCA_010110895.2 Picea sitchensis | reverse complement strand
TCGACATGACCATAGGTTGAACTGGATGTGAGACAACAAGGTCAAAGGATGCATCAACCCCTAAAGGGAAAGGGGTGTCAGCCGAAGATTGCATCGGCATGAATATTGTATCAACCAAAGAAGGAACAGAGTGTTGTGAAACCATAGACACCTCAGAACCTAAAGGGCCCTTAGGTGAGCTCCATGTTTCTGGTATCCTAGCAATAATAGGACACACACAAGTAAGGTGAATTCCTTGACAAATCCTACAAAGGAATCTAGGATTACGTCTGAGACATCTAGGCTTCTCAATCATATGAATTCCCCCAGCATGACTTGTAGTGGTTGGTGACATTCTCCCAGCATGACTTGCAGAGGTTAGTAGAAAATCTCCAACATGACTAGAAGAGGTTGGTGATGGATCCCCAACATGACTAGCAGAGGTTGGTGATGGATGTGTAGTGTGACTAGCAGTGACTAGACATGTGCCCCCATCATGACTTACAACAACTAGTTGCAGGTCTTCAACATGAATCGCAAAGGTTGTCGACCAATCTCTAATATGACTAGCAGAGGTTGGTGATATAATGCTAGTATGACATGCAATGACTGGACTTGTGCCCCCAGCATGACTTGTAGCAGCTGGTTGCAGGTCTTCAACATGACTCGGAGAGGTTGTCGACCGATCTACAACATGGATAGCAGAGGTTGGTGATTTAACAATAGTATGACATGCAGTGACTGGACTTGTGGTGGTGGTGAATTGCGACATTTGAGACCAAGGTCCAAGGAAAGATTGGTTTTGAGAAATTGCAGGCCAGGAAGGATCCTGGTTTACACCCTGTCCTTGTCCGACATGATAGTATCCTCCTCCATACTGATTCATAGAGGGTTGTAGGGGCATCGACATTGAGGAAGTTGCTTGTGAAGAGAAAGTGACATGACACGGTTTACTCATGTGAGGATATATGTTTCCCCCAAATGAAGGAACTTCGTGAAGGGGGTTTCCCATACTACAAACATAAATTCCCCCAGATGAAATACTAGAGGACATATGGAGGTCATCCATGGGAAAGGTGTTCATAGGAACCGACATGGCAGAAGAGGGATAAGTGGACAGAGTATAATAAGTAGAATGATTGCATAGTTGGGCACTTACTTATCTCATAGTGGATTCGTAGGAAGGACCAACCTCCTATCATAAGAGGTGTTTGAAGGATATGAATCCCACCAAACAGAGAGGGATAATAAGGAGGCATCATGCCCCCATACCCAAAACTTGAATTCTCATAAGGAGGCAATACAAAGGATGGTAAGTGCGAAGACATATCAGACATACTGTGAGAAAAATGATTAGAGACCCAAGGCATTGACTGAGTACCATAATTCTGCGTACCATTATAAAATGTAGACAAATTTGCCCCCATGAACATCATGGGGGTGGGGGGGGGGTAGCAGTAAACAAGGGAGAAAAAGGTACTCCACTATTCATTATAACAAAGACTCAACACAAAATCCTATGGTCAACTAATAATCAAAGAGCATACCAAAAATTCAAATGACCAATATGCATGGAAATGGGCTAAAGTGGATGAGTGGCCTCCCTCGCTAAAGAAGGTATGTCTCGTCCAAGAAGGACCTGAGACTCCCTGCTAAAGTTTGGAGGTAAAAAAATAAGTTATAGGGGTCCTCATGGGCTTAAACAATAGTCGGTTAGATCCCCTTGGAGAGGTAATCCTCCATAAAGGTTGTGTGTTGTCCAACCCCTATCTGACCCAGGGTACAAGCAGAATAGCCCCTGCAAGTAACCTATGAGATACCTAAGTCAAGAAACTAATAAACCATTGTATAATCGATGCATATGTGAGAAGTCGTAAGTTCGGATCACTGTATGGGCAGGTTAGAAAACCCCAAAACCTTGAAAGTACCACCTCTCAGGAAGGTATGGGAACTAGAAAGATCCCCAAAGACGAATAAATCCACAGAAATATTTCTGATGCTAGGTGAGTATCTAGGGGTTATCCCTTCAACTAACTTTGCGCAACCTCGTGATTAACTTCGGTGTGAGCGGAGCCTCCAGATCTTACAAATTATACAATGGACTTCTCAACTCCATGTCTCAGACACATATGTTGATTTAATTGCCTTGGAGAAGTTTAGTCACAAAATCCTATTCCAAGGCACTAAATCCTAGACTAGTTTGTGCACCCTAAAAATAAAATCATGACTAATCAATTTTTGTTTAAAGAATAAATTTTATTGGCTATGATTACTCAAAAGGGTGTCGAAGTGAAACTCATGATGTTATGAATCTGCAAGAAAATAAATATGAATATAATGCAAAGTCTATCTTTAAATTTTTCAATGAATGATATGCTAATAAAAACAGTGCAATTTTCAATTTCAACTCCGCAATTCAGAAGTAAAATGCAATCTTTCTCTAAATGCACTAAGCTAATGATAAATATTCAAAGACAAAAATGCCAACCAAAGCAAAATGCCTGTTTTTTTTTTATTTTTTCAATATATTAAAGAGAAAATGCATGGACTGAAAAACAACTTGATATATAAATTCTACTGTGTATAAAAAAAACAACTCAAGTAGAATACCAAGAAGCCAAGCAAACATCCTAGGGTTCAAGGACAAACAAAAAATGAAAAACAATGAGAAAGACTATGCCAAAAAAATTAACTCCAAACAGGTTTCCTGTCAACCCATAGAAGCTCAACAGGCACTACAGAGACCTAAGAAGGCTCAAAAAACATCAAAACCCACCCAACAGTCACTAAACCAAGCAAACAAGAAAATGAAAAGTGGTATACATCACTGTTCAGGAGAAAAGTGTGTATGTATGCAGCTTGAAGTGAGATAGAACACGTGTATACGCGTCTGTCAAGGAAAAAGGAGCATACAAGATTTATAACAAGGCCAGGCAAGGAAAAAAAGGATGAAAACGTAGACCCAGAGTGAACAGAACCCGTCAAGCAGTGATTTGACAAGAAACACAAAGGAAAAAGAGAAATGCAAGAAGAAAAAATACTTCAACCCTTAGAAGGAAGATCTCTCTCCAGTGGAGTCACCCATTCTGTTTCGAGGGAAAAACTCTCTATGGCAAAGGGTAAACCACAACAAATAGGTATGACTGTAGAAATAAACTCAATTCCATTGTATTCTATATAAAATAATGTGCAAGATAAGAAAGAGGCCTACCTCGATCCAACGTTCGATGATGTTCCACCGTTGAGGACTTCAACCCAAAGCTTTATACCTGCAACATGTGCTCAACAGACAAGAAAAGCAAGTACATAGTGATAATATAAAGGGGGTTAGCAAATTAGATACCATAATCCATTAATAAACATTACAAACATGCCCATGGATAATAATCATATATTTTCACGATACCAATAGGATGAGAAAGGAGTATTTCTATTAATAATTGATCAGCAGAAGTGGCAACATTACAGACTTCCATGTCAACACAGTTTGAAATCAAGTTCCTTCCAACTGGGCCTCCACCAATTCAATCCTCCACCAAAGAAAAACTCATGGGAGAGAGACAATGAGGTTCTCTCAACAACAAGGAAAGAGCTTGGGGGCTGAACACTGTGTTCAGACTTGAGGGACAAAGGGATGCAGACTCAATATGAAGTAATTTCTCCATAGTAACCTTTCTCTCAAAGTTGAATTCTTTCTCCTCCTTTCCATAGCTCAGAATTGTTCCTTTATAGCCTTCAAAATGAAACTGAAGGGCCGAGTCGGAACATTGCTAGTATATGGAAGGCCAAGGATCAGAGATCTCCTATCATGACATGGAAACTTGAATTCATTTTTGTATTTTTTGGCACAAATCCCGATGTACACGGGTTGTAGTGGAGAATCTTGCGTATACGCATGATGTATAGTAGAGAGGGTGCGTATAGTTGGAAAAATATGTAATTTTTAGCTCTGGATTCATCAAAAAGTGATGACAAGTCTGCATAGGGAAATGAAAAAAGGCCCTCTATGAAAGATAACAATGATGAGGCAAATCTTTCTATAACATGGCCTTATTCCAAAATTCATCCTTGCTGGCCTCTTCAAAACAGGTTGGTTCAATTGTAGATGAGAGTGCTAGGTGTGTTTGTTCTGGTGAACAAATTCTTCTTCTAGTCTCAACTCCTGCATCATTGTTTCCGATAATCTAATCCGAAGGATTATTATTCTGTACTCATCTTCTAGGTTTCTTTGGAGGCACTTGTTGAACTTGATCTTCTTCTTCTATTCGATCCTCTTCATATTCCCGTTCTACTTCTTTTTCATCTTCTACTTCTTCTTTGTAAAGTTGTTCCATTGATTCATTTTCTTCTTCCTTTAATTCTTGTCTACCTATTTAATCAATTGTTACCTTAAGGCTTTCCACAACTTTGTTCACTCTTAGGTTGTAACACTTGTATTATTTCTTTGTACTTGAGTAACCAATAAGTACTCATTTGTCCACACGAGAGTCAAAATTTCCCATTCTGCCATCTTCTCTTTTGATGTAGCATTTTCTTCCAAAAACTCTGAAGTGATTCACATTTGTTGGTCTTCCTTTCCATAGCTCGTAGGGATTTTTGTCAGTGTTGTTTCTGAGCATTACTCTATTTTGAATTTGAACTTTTGTATGCACTTCTTGTTTCCAAAAGATATCTATCAATTTGGAATCCATTAGCATTGTTCAAGCCGTTTCCTGTATTGTCTTGTTCTTTCTTTCAACAAATCCATTATGTTGAGGTGTCCTAGCCACAAAGAATTGCCTTTTTATTCCATGCCTGCAACAATAGTCCATAAATTCATTTGAAGTGAACTCTCCTCCATTATCAAATCTCAAGCATTTTATTTTTGAATCCATTTCATTTTCAACCATTTCCTTGTAGACCTTGAATTTTTCAAAAGCTTCTGACTTATTCCTGAGAAATAAAACTCCAGATATTCTTGTATAATCATCAATTCATAACATAAACTATTCCTCACATTTTAAACCCTTTGTTTTAGTTGGTCCAACTAGATCAATATGCATAATTCATAGTGGTCTTGTCATTGAATATTCTTTTGATTTAAACCTGGTCTTTGTTTGCTTTCCTTGTTGACAATGCTCGAATAAAGTGTTGGTTGGTTTCGTGATCTGGGTAATTTCTCTAACTACTTCCCTTTTGATGACTTTGACAAGGTTATAAAAATGTATGTGACCCATTCTTCTATGCCATAGCCAACTTTCATCTTCCTTTCCGAGGAAACACTTTTCATTTCCAATTTCACTTAATACATATATGTTTCTTGAAGTTCTCACAACTGTTGCAATCAATTTTCCTGAACCTTCTTTTATTATCTCACACTTTTGTGAATCAAAAGTAACTTTATGACCTTGGTAACACATTTGAATCAGACTTAGAATATTATGTTTCATATCTTCTACTAGTAGAACATTTTATGCCTTGGTCTTCTTGTTCCCAATTATGACTATGCCTTTTCCAATGATTTTAGATGAACCATCATTTTCGAAGGAGACTGATCCAACTCTTTTCTTTCTTAATGTAAGAAACATATCTCTATCACATGTCATGTGTTTTGAACAACCACTGTCAACATACCAACCACATTTCTTATGCTTAGCTTGTAGAGAGAGAGTGCATTCTTCATTGCTATATTGATTCTGCTTTCTTATCCATGTCCTTTTCTGAGGTTTATGTCTGTGACTGCTGTTGTTCTATTGTGGTTCTCTAGGAGGGAATGCCATTCTACAATATTTGGCCATGTGTCCAAAGTTTTTACATTTGTAGCATTCCACTTCAGTTCTCAAAGATTCAAACCTATTGTAACTTCTCCTTTTTGTTTCACTAGGCCTTCTTGGATAACCCTTTTGTGTATGAATTTCAAAATTGTTTATGTTCTTGTTGTTAGCTCTGCAATTGACAACTTTATGTCCAAAATTATTACATGCATAACATAAACCAAAAAAGATAGTTTGATACCTAGGAGTTGAATATCTTCTGAAAGGAGGTACTCTTATGAATCCTTCTTCTTCCTAAGGCCTATTTGTTTGTGTTGGTTGTTGATTATGAAATCTGAATCTTCTCGGTGTAGGAGTGTCCCTGCAATTTTCTTTGTATACCTTCCTATCCCCTTTGATTGTTTTTGCATAGCTTTTTGGATATGTTTTTTGTTCTGTTGTGTTGGATATTGATCCCCTCTCTGTCTGATTGTATCCAAGTCTAGACTTGTCATGATGAGGTTTTTGACTACTAATAATGTCATTCAAAACTTTTGAGTTGTTCTGCATATTTTTGTTTTGAAGATCCTTTCTTAATGTGACAATTTCTTCTTCCAAATTTCCAATGATCCTGTCTCTTCCTTCTAGTTGTTCTTTGTGTGCTTCTTCAATTCTTTTATCTTCTTCAATTTGAACCTTCAAATTTGTGATCATTTGTTCTAGTTCCCGAGTGTCTTCTTTCTTGTCTAGTTTCTCTTGTAGTTTCTTGTTTTTCTTCTTTTCTCTTCTAATAACTTCTATGGCACACAACAATTCTTCTCGATAGTCAACTTATACCTCTTCATATTCTTCTTTGGCCTCTTCAACCCACATTACTATCCTGTGCACCGACCAAGCAGTAGAAGTTTGAATCTGCCAATAAACTACGAAGTAACCCACTTCCATGCCACCAGTTTTCATTACATTTAATCCCGAGCATGGTTAATATTTAGTGATGGATTGTGTAGGGAGCATTTACCACCTTGAATTTAAGAATTGATGTGACAAGGTAAGTATTCTCTCCATTTAAAATACAAAGACAGATTCGAACATGCCATTTTGTGCACAAATATTTTATTCCCCGGAGTAGTTGAAGGAGTGAGAGAGCACATCTAAGAGATTACAACCAATATTTAACTCTAAACCAGGTTAATATTGTGAAAGGAAGAGGTGTGCATTGTCTTCATAATTTATACATTTGAAATTGCATCCATAATACTTTTAGAGGTTTGTATCTCACTCTGTCTGTTTGTAGAAAATGCCTCTAAGAAATCTGACAACCAGGTGATCACTAAGGATGCCCAAGATAAAAGAGTCATAGGTCGGGGAAGGATCTATGTAGAGTTATACAAGGGAGTTGGATTTCACCTCAAATATGAAATCAATTATCTGCACATCCACCAAGAAGTAGTTTATCCAGCCTCCAGTGTTCAGTGACACAGAAGCGACCATAAGGTCTAAAGTGGTTATCTCGCATTGGGGCAACCTGTACAACAAAATTAGTCAGGAGGAATACCCTGAGTTCATGCCTCACAACAATCCATATGTTTGAATATTGAATGATTAGGTGTTTCCAAACATTCATGTTTAAAATCTACATAGGGTGGCTAGCCGAACCCCAGTTTTTCCCTGCATCGGATCCTTGGGATGGATAATTAACCATTCCGACACAGTAAATTGCACCATAAAAAATGAGTAAGGCGAGTGTTCTGGTGTTTTTCCTTCCGATGGAGGTGCAAAAGTACTACAAACATAAATACCTGGAGGAAAGGATAAACGCAGACTTCGTGGTTAATTTCTACAAGATCCATGATACCAACCGATTGCTAGCCTCATGGTGGAAAGAATACAAGAAATTCACAAACATAAGCACTAGAAAGTACAACATAGTAAATATATGAAAGACATACATGTATCTGATGTCGTTAATCTGTCGATTATATGGAGAAAAGGATTGCTCCAAATTTCCAGAGACATGGATGCCCTTAGCATACACTGTGGAAATTTCTAGGAGAAGCTTCAATTGGGGAGCCATTATCCCCAAGAAACTCATTATAAATACTTCACAGGCTCAGACACCAAAGGAAGGAGAGGTTTCGACTTTCTACATGGAATCCTACTTGCTAGATGTAATTTGCGCAAGGAACACTTTTGCGGGTATGAATTTGAGCTGGCATGTTTCCGAATTGCATGTACATGTCTATTTCAACATATTGTGGGAAAATAGATATAAGAGATCATATGATTTAATATGCGATGAGTTCCTAGCCAAAGTTTTCTTCCTCATCTTTATAAAAGAGTGCCCTTGGCTTTCGGTGGCAGCAAAAAATATGATAGCAAAAGGTTTCCGCTGGTACTTGGAAGAAATTAGCACTTATATTAGAGTGTTCGAAGCTACTGACACACCCCACCTTCTCCCTGTTCATGTCCTGCATCACCTCATTTGGGGGGATATATGATACCAGACCATCTTTCAAGGCTACAAATCCTCCCTGGTCAAAGACAAGAAGAGAGGTTTCATTCCCTATGGTTTCCACATAGGATTTTACATGGTCAGAGACAATGTGCATGTGAAACAAGAGGGGATCAATGAGCTCGAGTACCAGTTTCATACAGGTCACTTTCGCAAGAATGATCCCAAGTTATTAGTTCCTGATCCAGGTGGATATCGGTGGCCACCCACCTTTTCCAATTGGCTAAAAACAATTTTGTGGCAATTTTTATAATTTACTATTTTTAGCAGTTTTTAACTTCCGGGGCCATTTTGAGGCCCTAAATGACATTTTCGGGAAAACGAGGAGCAATATGGAAGTTCCTTCAATATTTCCTCCAAAATGAATCTCCTTGACGATACCTTTCCAATTGGATGTCATGCGCCTAAAACGAAGATCATATGCAAAAGTCATGACCCCGAGAAGTTAATGTACTAACTTACCCAAACGGGGCCCACATAAATTTTGTCGCTTCATCTCGTAGAATTAGGTTTTTGAATGTCTAGGGTTTTTGGCATTCCTGTTTATTGTAAAAAGGACTTTAGAGCCTCATTGTAATGATCTTCTTGCAAATTAGTGCAATCGTCACATACCTTCTCAGAGATAAGCCACCACCATTCTAGCGAGTCTTTCACTCTATATTTTGACAGTCTTTGTACATTTATTTCATTAACAAAAATCCTGCATTACTGTATATCTGTGTTTATGGTTACATCTTTGATACATTTCTGTTATATTATTTAATATCTATGATATCTCTGTGCATTTCTTTATAATATCTTCGATCTCATTTCGCGCCGAAAATAATTCGGATCAGTGGTATCAGAGTAGGCTGCTCTTGATCGTTTTTTTCAGTGCATGTCCCCAACGAGGTCCGAGTATAGCAAGTTGGGTCTCAATCTTGTCTCTCTTGAATACAATTTCTCTCGCATGCCCAATAAACCCTCCATGGAGGAAGAAAATAAAAATGACGGAGAAGATGATCCTATAAATGTTTTGCTTGAGCAAGCTCTCACGCGATAGAGGGACAGAATGATGGATAATTTTTCCCACATCTTTCAATGCCTGCCGATAGAAACATGTGCATATTCATCAAACAACCACTTTGGAAGAACCTCTCCTTTCAACGTACAATTTAATTTTGATATTCTTGTATTTGAAGGTCAAATAGATGCAGATGCTCTAGACAAATGGTTAAATGTGTTAGAAGGTTATTTCTTTGTTCATAATTTTTCTGATAGGGAAAGGATCACCTTCACACTCCTTAAAGCTCCCCCCCATGTCAAACATTGATGGGAAAATTACTAGGAGAAAAGTTCCACAGAGGAGTCTGGAATATATGGGGTCGAGCCCACTTGGGATTTTTTTGTGGATGCGGTAAAGGAACAGTATAACCCTATTGGCAACTATGAGGACCAATACATGAGATGGACCACACTGTGGCAAGAGAGTGGCCAAAAAGTTACAGAGTTCACCAATACCTTCCATACCTTTCACACCAACATGGGTATCAAAGACTCCGAATGACATTTGGTTCTGAAATACCATGGGGCTCTACACAGATACATCCAAACTGAAATGGATTTTCTAGATATCTCATCACTTGGGGCTTCTTATCGATATGATGTTAAAATCGAGCAGAAATTTAAGCACCAGAACAAACAGGAGTTCGGGTCTGCAAATTCGCAACAACCAAAGTATGACAAAGACGGCCCTAACAAACAGTCTCTTGAAAACCAGTGCAAGCCACAGGAAACGAAGGGTCACGGGAAGACAAAGAAGGACACTGGAAAATGGTGCGATTTCCACTAAATCCCCTGGAAAAACACCGATGAATGTTGCTCAAAATAGTCATTGGTGATCGAGATCAAAGACAAGGAGCCGAACCTTGATTCATAATCTGATTCTGAAAATACTAGTAAAGGACAAATCATTGACACAGACCCCATTTCTATTGTCCCGACCGCAACAATTCAAACTGAAGAACCAATAGATCCTGAAGAGGGAGAGTGCCTTTTTCATTCATAGATGTGGGTGAATGGGACCTCGCTATATTTTATTGTTGATAGCGGAAGCCATAGAACTTCATCTTAGCAGAGGTCATCAAATAGTTGGGATTGTCGACAACACCACACCCGCAACCATAAAACATCGTGTAGCTTCTACAAGGATGAGATATTCTTGTCAGCCAACAGTGCCAATTGTCATACAACATCCAGCCTTTCAAGGATGAGGTATTATGTGATGTTTCCCCACTAGATTTATGTGATGTTCTCTTGGTCTAGACATATATGTGGAGACGCCATACTGTTTATGAGTCTCAACCCCGCAATGTCATTGTTTTTCTAGGGGGTCATATCTATAGAATACCGTAGGTAGTTCTGACTATTGTTCCACCTAAACAGTAGCGTAAGGTAGTATCTCATACTGCAAAATTCAGATTCTTCACAATCTGTTTAAAAGGGGAATAGAAGGACACTGCAACCACTACAACCTCACCCCAACCACCTTCCATCCAACACAAGCAGGTCGAAAAGGTTGTAGAAAAGTGTCAAGATTCCTTCTTCACACTATCCTCTCATGTAGCTTGACTTGTTGAACAACCTCAGCCTCAACAGGTTCGTGACAAACTTCCACAAACTGAGCAGCGTGACGTCTCCAACAAGGCAAGCAACTCAACAAGATTAAGATTTAGGAAATGTTTTTTCCTATCCCCAGGACACTCAATGAAATGAAGACCATTGATTCCTAAGGATGGAGGATTGATCCAGGTGGATATTGGTGGCCACCCACCTTTTCCAACTAGCTCAAAACAATTTTCTGGCAATTTTTTGTAACTTACTATTTTTAGCAGTTTTTAACTTCCGAGGCCATTTTGATGCCCTAAATGATGCTTTTGAGGCCCTAAAATGAATCGCCTAGATGATAAATTTCCAACGGGATATCATGTGCCTAAAACGAAGATCGTATGCAAAAGTTATGACCCTGGGAAGTTGATGTACTAACTGACGCAAATGGGGCCCACATGGCTTTTGGTGCTTCATCCCCTAGGGTTAGGTTTTTGGATGTCTAGGGTTTTTGACATTCCTGTTTATTGTAAAAAGGCCTTCAGAGCCTCATTGTGATGATATTCTTGCGAATGAGTGCAACCGTCACATCTCTTCTCAGAGATAAGCCACCACCATTCTAGCGAGTCTTTCACTCTGTATTTTTATAGTCTCTGTACATTTCTTTCATTAATATAAATCATGTATTTGTTGGATCATGTTGTCATTGATGCCAATGGTTTGATTACTTGGGAGATTGTTGGATCATATGTCATTGATGTAAATGCTTTGGTTTGATTGATGTCATTGGTTGATGTCAAGTAATTGATTGATATGATTCCCTTGATGAGCATGTTATATGTCCAATTGGAAACCAATCGATGCAAAGGTAAACAAATGGATGAACTCCAAAGTAGCCCCCTTATGGTGANGTGAAAACCAATCGATGCAAAGGTAAACAAATGGATGAACTCCAAAGTGGTCCCCTTATGGTGAAAGCCCTCACGGGAACACGCTTTGCGGATTGAGTTATCCTAGAAGAATGGTTGGAGGACCCATGCTCTCATTATTGTCTTATCATGATTGATAAGGTGTACAAATGGATGAACTCCAAAGTGGTCCCCTTATGGTGAAAGCCCTCACGGGAAGACGCTT
>SNQJ01S0022365.1:11547-78788 GCA_010110895.2 Picea sitchensis | reverse complement strand
AACCAGGAGGTAGAGCCAAATGGCTCAGGTAATGCTTCACCAATATAAATTTTTGATCGGGAAGAAACTATCCAAGTGAGATCTCCGATAACAATTGCAGTTCAACAAAGGCCAACCTGATTATCATGAGGAATAGGGGTTCCAACCACTCTTGTGGACCTAATCACTATATATGATGATGATGAAGGCTTGAATGTTTCACAAATATCTTCGGTTGTAATCACCTAAGAGGAAATCCCAAGTCAAGTATCTACTATGTCTCCCGATGAAATTGTACCAAATCCTCGGGAGAGAAACCAGGATGCCAGAATCACTTCTGAGGCTGAATTTCTCAGGTCACTGGAGAAACAACCAACATGAGAGACTCAACTGCATGGTGCCAACTCCAAAGATGACATGGACATAGGTGAACTAAGCCACCAAAAATTGGCACCCCACCAACCGAACCTTCAATTGGTGCTGAGATTCGGCCTACTCCCTCATCTGGAGTGACAACGCAACTGATATTTGAGACCATGCGGGATGACTAGCCTACATAGCATCTAAGAAAATCCCCTGCCAAGGAGCCGAGTGTGCCCGACCATGAAACAAAATAAGAACCAACATAAGAAGATACCATGGAGCATATCTACACACCAGGAATCCTGGGAGATATTTTGTCCTAGGAACATCAACATATTCCAGAGTGTAAATGTGTTGAACCTGCACATAATAGATCTATCTAAACAATAATGCACACATTTGTAGAGAGAATTGGAGAAGGAAGAAGAAGGAGAGAAAGAATGGAAGAATTCTCATTAACTGTATTCCACACTCAAAGAGTGAATAATTTACAATAGATATAGGATACATGAGTGACTAATGAATCATAGTGGTGGTCTAGAGTGATCTGGATACACACCAATAGTGACATGAGTGAACTACCACCTAGTCTAGTCTCTTAGGTAGTTACGGGAATGAACTGCCACCTAGTTGAGTTAACTAGTCAACTAGTCTTCAATTAACCGACTGAACAAAGAGTAGTGAGGAGTTAACCCAGGAAATCAAGGGTAATGTGCTAGTATGGTTATGATCCCAAGGTAAGTGTGCATTAACTGGTGATAATCCCAATGTTGCATGGTGACAAAACCAATGTAGCATCTAAACTCAACTCAACTAGTCAAACTAAAGTGTCAACTGAAAGAGAATATTCTCCAGGTGGAATATTCTCCCCTAAAATATAGGAGACTGGATAATGAATAACTATGACTAATAAACAAGGAAAAACCTTAGGAAAAATAAATCCTAGGTGTGTGTGAATTAACTCCAACACCCCCCCTGAACATCACTATGGTGAAAATAAAGAATGGGTCCCGGGAATGAGGCCATGTTAGGTACCCTAATACAAAAGATACACTAAAATAAACGAGGAAAAAGGGAAAACCTCATGGGAAACCCCCCCCTAAAATTACAATGCATAAAAATAATAAAAATGAGAAGGATAAAAAAGAAGTTGCTAATCAACCATGTCCTTCACTCCAAGAAGACATCACAACTGCGCAAGTTTGTGCTCGCTGAAGATTTTGTTGAAGATGTAGATGTATTCACAGATCTGATGAAGTATATGAACCATTGATATTTCCATACATGTCCACTTTCTCTTATTGTAATGAAGAATATCCAAATAAATATTGGATGAAACTTTGAAAACCGTGCAGTCGTTTCTCGAAAAATGATGAAATTTTGTAGATTTTAAAACAATCATAAATTCACTTCCCAAACTCTATTTCAGACGATTGTTTTTTTTAAATTGGATATGTTCCCGAGAGGAATTGAAAAATCCAATTTGTTTCTGAAAATGTTTCTCATAAAATATCATAATGGAGTTTGATTTGCGCGACTCTCTTTTTGTCTCCTAAGATGCATGCATGGTGCATGAAAAAGTGTCTGCATGTGACTCCTGAGATGCATGCCATATATATTTGACATGAATTTTAGAAAACAAATCTGAAATGGAGTAGAAATCATCTTCAATTAATGGAAAACAATTTTTTGCAAAAACTTTTGTAGAAGACTCTTCAAAATAAGAGGCTTGAACTTCTGATGGTTTCTCTTCTGGCTCTATCTGTTCAACCTCCTGCATGAAATATTCACAATATTCTTTATTCCCAAATAGAAACTCTAATTTGGTCCATAATTCATTTGGATTTGATTCTTGTGATTCATCATATACTTGATGGAGAATTTCAGGAGAAATAAATTAGAGGATCCATCCTATGGACATATCTTGTCTATTGAGAAAATCATTTTTCTCATCAGAAGAATTAGGCTCTACTTCCATTTCCATAGTTATTTGGTACAAGCCTCTACATCTAATATGAAGAAGAAATTTTGGCTTCCATTCCAAATAGTTATGAGGCATGAGAAGTATTGTCGGTGAGTAAAACATAGATTTCATCTTTTTTTTGTTCTTCAATCTTCAGTACCTGCAAAAATAATTTGGTGTAACTTTTGCTTAGCATTCTGTCGGCTATGATACCATGTAAATATGTTGAATCTTCACAAATTAGATATATCTAAACAATAATACACACATTTGCAGAGAGAATTGGAGAAGGAAGAAGAAGGAGAGAAAGACTAGATGAATTCTCATTAACCATATTCCACACTCAAAGAGTGAATAATTTACAATAGATATAGGATACATGAGTGAATAATACATCATAGTGGTGGTATAGAGTGATTTGGACACACACCAGTAGTTACAGGAGTGAACTACCACCTAATCTAGTCTCTCAGGTAGTTACGGGAGTGAACTACCACCTAGTTGAGTTAACTAGTCAACTAGTCTTCAGTTAACTGACTTAACATAGAGTAGTGAGGAGTTAACTCAGGAAATCAAGGGTAATGTGCCAGTCTGGTGATGATCCCAAGGTAAGTGTGCATTAAATGGTGATTATCCCAATGTTTCATGGTGACAAAACCAATGTAGCATCTAAACTCAACTCAACTAGTCAAACTGAAGTGTCAACTGAAAGAGAATATTCTCCAGGTGGAATATTCTCCCCTAAAATATAGGAGGCTGGATAATGACTAATTATGACTAATAAACAAGGAAAAACCTTAGGAAAAATAAATCCTAGGTGTATGTGAAGTAAATCCAACACAGAGCCTATGAATGAAGTCACCGACGTGCAGGCCATTTTTTATGACAGGAAGAGAAAATCTGTGATGAAAAGGATGGTTAATAAAAGAAAAATCACCTTGGATAGAAATCTGCTCATAACCATGAAATAAAAACTATTTGATAAAGAGCATGCTAATATGACTGAGCTCATTGGAGCTGGAATGTCCTTAATGGATGCCACACTTGATAGATCAAGGAAGGATGAAGAGGAGGCCACTGCCATGAGAAAAAAATTGGACCATCTTCTTCATCAGGATGAGTACTAATAGAACTCAACATAGACGGTATTACTCTTAAAGAGTAGGTTTTGAGAAATGTATGGGAAATTCATAAGATAAAGAGACCTCTTCACTACCTAGATAGCTGATCTTCAAGAACATACTTTAAAGGGGATGGCGACATGCAAATATATGAAGCGGTGGTTCGAAAAGGCACATTAGGCCTTAGAACGAACCGATTACATAAGTGAAATATAGAAGGTTCATGATTCATAGGAGCATGGTATCTGAGTGTGATGGACAGTAGCATCACTTGAAAACGTAAAGCATCCGAACACTAGGTGTCCATGGTGCAAGAGCCTCAGTGAAAAATGCAAGAAAGGTGGGAAGAATGCAAGAAAAGCTGGGAGAAAATCAACCTGGAAATGAGGAGAATTAATTTGCCAAAGTTTGGTCCACCGAAATATTTATCCAACTTACAAGATATTTTTAAAAACCATGAAGAACAAGACCTTGCATGGGAAATGAATATTTCGTAGGCTTTAAGCATGATCTCGGGTCTAGCGAAGAAGTTCATGGAAGCCTTGATCAAAGCTCTGGCAGTCTTACAATGCCTAAGTGTCAAATTGATCAAGTACAAGGAACGCTCAAGACAGATAAAGGAAGTCTTCTCCACCCCGATGGATTAGCATAGGTTCCCATATGCAAACACATGCAAAGACCTCTTCCTCTAGTGGTCAGAATATGATAGAAATAATCCACTACAGTGAAAGGATCAATTGATCTCAGGAGGACAAAGAGATAAATCTGCCATGTGTCATTTTTTTCACTTAACATGAATTCTATTAGTGATTTTTAACTTAGTGATTCTTTATAAATAGGAAGATCGACCTCGTGTTGATGGTTGATGGTTTTGGAGAGAATTTGTTTTCTGAAATTTTGTAATAGAACTACTTCAGTGAAATTTTATTTAATTAATAAGTTTTGTTTAGAACCAAAGACACTTCTATCAACTAAGGCGTGAATGTGTTTAGACTGAGAAGGATTATCTTTGTCTTCAAATTCTATATTTTTTTCTTTGTTGAGTAAGAGTTCTTTTACCTGTATTTAAAGTTATCTTATGATGTTGTAACAATTCTTTTATTGTAATTGATGACTAGAAATCGATTGTGTTAACCTATGATTGATGATAGAGTATTGGAAATTACTTTTCTTGCACTAGATTTTTATCACATGTATGTTTATTTTCTTCAACTGTTATCTTAGATGATGTTGAATGTACACTAATTAAAATGGTATTAATGCTAATTTGAAGTTGTTTAGACATTTTTTTTTTGCATGCTAGGGTAAAGGTTATCCTAAACCCAACCTTCCACCCAAACATGTAGTTAGATTTTCTTTGTCATCTAGTCTAGAGTTTCATCTTCCTTTTGTTTTAATGTTAGAAAAAGAACCAAAAAAGAGAATTTCCTAGCCTGAGGAGAAAGATAAACATAAAATACTTATATGTGTGTCAATCACAATTAAATCCCATCGATAAACCCAGCCAGATCATGAATCTAGAGAACCTTACCACTCATCAAATGCTTACGAGTCTAATTGGGCCTCTTAGGTGGGTTTGGTTCCCGTTTTTGAGTTAAATGGATACCATACCCTTCAACAAAAGAGTATCCTTTAATCCTGGGATGACGTTGGTTGGCCACTGCTGATGTCTATGTCAGTTGTTAGTCAAGAAACATGACCATTTCCCACGAGACATCCACCAAAAAACTAACCCTTTACCCTCTCGCTAAACCTAGAATAGAGTTAGAAACATCACTTTGGGTTGATGAAGAATATAGTGATGAAGAAATGGAATCCCATCAAGTCCTTTCCATATTTCAATACCTAGACATAAGAGATAAAATAGAGGACAACGAAATCAATGATTTTATGGCCTCTTCCTCTTCCTCATGAAACACACTTATTCTTGAGCATATTATGAAACTAGAAACTCATGTTTATTTTTCCTCAACAAGAATGTCACCCATAGAACATAAACCTACACAATAAAAATACCAAGGATCCCTTATATAAACCATATAAATTATCCTAGGGAAAACCTTGAAAATCAACCAAGGACTAATTGAACAACAAAAAGAGCGGTTGGTTCAAGTGTTTCAAAAGCACAATTATGCCTTCACCTAGGATTACTCTAACATGAAGAGGATATATCCTAACCTGTGTAGACACCATCTATATATTAAGGAAGGATCTAGACCCATTCGTCAACCTCAACATCAGATGAACCTGGAAATGAATGATATAGTCAAAGAAGAGCTATAGAAAGTTCTTACAACTAACTTCGTCCTTCCCATTTTTGATAGCTAATGGGTCTCCTCTCTTGTCATGGTACCGAATAAAAATGGTAAATATATAATTTGTGTATATTATAAAGAATTAAATAAATAAACATATAAATATCACTTCACGTTACCATTTATTGACGAGGTTCTGGATATGTTATCAGGAAAAAAGTATTTTTCTTTCCTCGATGGTTTTAGTGGATACAACTACAGTCGAATCACCCCTAAATATAAATAGAAAATGACGTTCACCTATCCTTGGGGGACATTCTCCTACCATGTTATACCATTTGGTTTATGCAACACCCTCGCCACCTTTCAATGAGTTGTTATAGGTATATTCTATGATCTAGTTGACGATTGTGTGTAAATATACATGGATGATTTCACAACATATGGGGATGAATTTGATGAGGAATTGCCCAATATAGAAAACACATTAGTAAGGTGCAAAGAGTCAAATGTTTTCCTCAGTAATTAATTTTGTTTTTATGATGGAAACTGATGGCATTGTATCGGGACATCACATCTCATAAAAAAGTGTTCAAGTCGATATAAAAAAATAAAGGTAATAATGAATTTCCCAACTCAAAATTCGCAGAAGAAGGTGCAAATATTTATAGGATATGTTGGTTATTACGATAGATTCATTGAAAAAAATTCATGTATTTCACACCCACTATTTTCTTTACATAACAAAGAAATTGAGTTTGTATGGATAGAGACATGCCAACATGCTCTTGATAAATTGAAAGTCAAAGCATCCAAATATCTTGTACTAAGAGGGCCCGATTGAACCCTCTCGTTCCACATTTCCATAGATGCATCAAACAATTCTATCAGAGTCGTTAAGTAAAGGAACCATATGTAATTTACTATGTCAATAATAATCTCTCGCCTACATAATTGAACTATATTATAACTTAAAAAAAGTTTCTTGTTGTTATTCATCCAATAAACAAGTTTAGAAACTACATTATTGGACATCCTGTAATCCTACATATTGATCAAGCCATTATCAAGTATTTAATCAACAAACCAATCACCAATGGAAGGGTCACTGGATATTTTATTTTATTACAATAATTTGATATTACCATTCCTAATAAACCAGGAAAAGATAATGTAGTGGCTGACTTCCTTTCTCTAATAACATCTAATGAGAATTAACCTCCAGTAGAAGATTTTTTTCTAGATGAAGACCTCTTTGCAATTTCTACTAAATCACCTTGGTTTGCAGACATTGCTAACTTTTTGGCTAGAGGAAAACTTCCACATTATTTGATCCCAAAAGAACACCAAATTATAGTTAGGAAAAGTGAAATATTTTCATGGATTGATGGCTTCCTATTCTACACTGGACCTGATTTGATTATCAGGAGATGTGTACGAGAGGACAAAGTCCATGAAATACTAAAATATTCTCATGATGGGCCATGTGGTGGCCACTTTACAGATAAAATAACTGGGTACAAGGAACTGCACTAGGGGTATTATTGGCCCACACATTTTAGAGACGCGAAAGAGTATGTGAAGAGTTGTGACGACTCTCAACACATGGGTAGACCCATGCATGCAGATGAAATGTCGCTACAACCAAAAAATTGTGTTAGAACCTTTTAACAAATGGGCCATTGATTTTTTGGGATCAATAAATCCCCCTTTCCATCGGCACTCTTACATCCTCATTTGTACATTATATGTCACAAAATCGATGGAGGCAAGATCACTTTCAGCGACAATTGAACACGCGGTAGTGGAGTTTCACCATGAAGATATATGTGTATGGTTTTGAATACCATGAGAGATAGTGATCGACGGAGGAACTCAATTCACATCATGGATTTTCAAAGACCTGATGGAAAGCTACAAAATCAAGAACAATGTAACAACACCATATCACCCATAGACAAATAGACATGTATATGGGACTAATAAGATCCTTGAGTCAACCATAACTAGAAACACCAGATTAAACCTAAAATACTGGGCCTATAGAATCCCTGAAGATTTATGGGCCTACAAAACCACATGGAGGAGTGCTACAAGATGCACACCCTGTTAGTACTCAGTTTACAGTATTAATTTTTGGACTTTTGGTTATGACAGACACGCTACTGGAATGGTGATATTCTCGCAGCGCCATCATAAAACATCATCTCACTTCTCGAAATTTCCTTAAATTCTTCGAGCCATATCTAGATGGCTTATGTTTTATTGTGGCAATGTTCATGTTGGCATAAAAAATCAGTGACAATGGATTATTGATTGAAATGTGGTTGGTTTTATTAAGTCAATTTTGGTTTAAGGTTTCTCTTAACCAACTTTGGGTCTTTTATTTATCTCTCGGACTTATGAAAAGTTGTTGTATTTTATCAATTTGGTTGTGCCAGAAGGACAATCTTCAGTCCTCGAAGCTACGCACCTGCAATTATACAAAACAAGGGTTAGCCACAAGTCAACACATAAGTCAAGACTAAGCCTAGCGCCAAAGCACCAAACCAGAAGGGAGCCCTCAAACCTAGCACCCACGCACTATTTTATTTGTCTTTTTGGGCATGAGGGATATTTCCACTAATAAATGAATAAAAAACACATAGAACGTCCCAACCCGAGTCCATTTCTTCATTTCACCTATCAAGCACAATATTTATTCCACTTGTATCAAAGGTGTCGACAATGTCAGGTCTCCAACCGTCGCCTAGATGTCAAAGATCTACGAATACATATGTTTGATAGAACAAATACTTGGGTTTTTCAACATCACATCCCAAGTAGGTGGAATGTTTCGTTTGGAGGGTTTATTGAACAAATCAGGTGAAGAAAAAGCTCCTACGGCTAGAGGCATTTTGCAGAAATTACTCCCTCTTACATTCTTCCAGATTTTACATTGAAAATGTGTCCAAGAAAGAGTGTAGTGAACTTGCTTGTTCTTTTATCAACCATCATGATTCATCTGGCAGCAAAGTAAGTCCAGAGATATCATCGAAAGATCCATTTCAATAGAGCTTTCAGTTGAACCTCATTTTAACTTCATTGGTATTTAAAATATCAGTGCAAACCCTAGATCATGGCCATATACAACTGGTTCGAGGGGCTTCACAAGTCCTTGCTACATATTTCATTAGCTTCCATGCCAGCCAGTTTAATGCATAATACTTCATACACATTATTTGGCTACACCAAGCATCTCATACAGTGCTCTCGTTTCTGGGCATGATGTTCCACCAAATCAAGGCGTTTCATTTGAGAATACAAAAAGAACTAACTGGATCAGTCATTAAAATTGCCGACTCTGAAGATTATTGCTTTGAACAGACTTTTCTTGATCGCTTAGTTGGAAGATATATCATTATTTTGAGAAGCTCAAATCCATCCAAGACAAGTAATAACTAGAGGGCAAAGTATCTCATATTCTAGTCACAATATCAACAATAATAATTTGATCCAGATTTCATGGCAACAATGAAGGATATTTGATTCTAAATTCAACAGTTTTGACTTTAGCAACATCCAACATCAGAGACACCTATTTGCAACTGCTTTCTTTTATGAATAGGATCTGTTTTCTAGGATTTAAGGAAACAGTTGAGGAATAGATGGAAAGAAATGAGGCAGTCAAGAAAATGTGTCATTTAGTCAACAGATGAAGATCATTACCAGATTCAAAGAAAATTCCCAGAATTTCTTTCAGCCAAATTCTAGCAACTTTCCATTAATTCGAAGATCAGGGCATTATTTTTATTTTCAGTTTGTTTAGAATAGAGGAAGGATGTTTTTATTATATAAGGACAGGAGACCCGAAAGGGTTGGAAAAAAAAACAGGGACCAAAGATGTTGGACCAGGATTCTCATTTATGATTGTAAAGCAGGGACTATTTCATTTGGCACTCAATGCTACAACCCTTTTGATGAGCAGATTTTTTCTTCGAATATCTTTCCTCTTTTTCTTACTTGTAAAACATGTTCTCTCTGCAATGCAATGAAATTATCTTGTTATGTTAATAAGGTAGTGAAGATTTCACTGTTTTCTTTCACATTTCTAGACTTGTTTTTTGAGTACTTTGTTCTCTGTTTCTGAATGATATTCAGGATCAAAAATATTCCTATGTGAGTGAACAGATTGTACATTTGCATACTTCTTTCATCTTATGGTTTTATCTGCTTTATTAAATTGACTACCATTGACTAAGTAAGTGGGATCAACCTTTGTTTACAATCAGAGATTGATATTCTTTTTCTTCATTTACTGCCGACACCTCCAACCTTTTACAAAAAACCATACACATTTATCCATAAGAACCAATGTAATAAATCAATGATGCCCTAGCTTGCCCTTAGCAGTCGAGTGAAACTTTAGGGAATAACACACCCTATGGGTTATTATATGGGAAAATAGTGTTATTTCCCATTGAGACATAAATTCAGACACTAAAGACAACTGTACAACTTGGGTTGGACCTATCAGAGGCTCATAAACAAATACTTGTTCAAATTAATGATTTGGATGAGCTATGAGAATATTCCCTACACTAAGCTACAATTACAACACCAAAGGTCCAAATGGCACAATACATTTATCAATAAAATGAAATTCATAGATGGAGACTGGGCATTATTATTTGATTCTAGGTTCAAGGAATTTAGAGGAAACTTTTGCACCAGATGACTTATTCCATATGACATTGATACAGTATATGACAGTGGTGCCATCAAATTATGTATCATAGATGAAGAAAACATTACTCTAATGGCCAATGGACATAGACTTTGCTTATATCACTGACCCCTATGAAAGGACAATTTCTTGAGGAAGATTGCAAATGGATGGACATAGAGTGATCTGGAACTGGTTCAGGATGAATGATCCCTAAGTGTACAATATCAATTTTGTTCTTCTCTTTCAAAAAAAAGAAAAAAGAAAAAAGAAAAAGTGTGAAAACTAGCCTAGTTGGTGTATTTAAAAAGAAAAACCAGAATAAAGAAGAAGGGAACTTCACGGTTTCATGATGGTTATGTTAGGATCCTTCTCAATAAATTGTAATAAAAACTTGTTTTTAATACTCTTCTTTTTTTAAGGATATATAGGGGAGAACAATGTTGCTACAATTCCCCTTGCTAGAACTCTCATTATTTCAATTCTTGTTGCCAGGAAGAGTTGCAACAACTCTACGAACTTTTGAGGGTTTTGGAGAAATAGCTCCATCTGTTCCTTCACTGACATTTTATTTGTCCTTAAGTCATCTCAGGTTCCTTTTGAACCTTTGGTATCTCCACTTCTTTGTGGACTTTGAATTCTGGGGTTGCGCTTTCAATAGCACCCTCAACCTTGGTCGTTGAGGAAGTGGGTTGTAGACTTAGGACTTGTGGCTTCGATCCTGCTTGAATCTTCACTAAGGACAGAGTGTCCTGAATCGACACAAAGGGTATGATCTATTGTTCCTAGAATTTAGGTTTTCGACTAGTCAGTTGTAGCCTCTTTTCGGGTGCTTCTGGGTTTGGACCAGAGAGTTTTGGTCTCTGCTCAGGTATCTCTCAGGGATCAAGATGGATGGGTTTTGGATCACTGGTTTAGGATGGAATGTTGGTGTCTGGAGTCAGAAAATGGGGTTATGCTGGTGAGGGAGGTTGCTCGGTGATGATGGTGGTGGATGGAGTCATGTCTGCCCCAAGGTCATCCTGGATGCTGATGATATGGGTTACTCGAGCTGTTGAGCACGTGCGAGGAATAGGGGATGAAATGGGTTGGGGTTTCATAATATTTCTTAGGGAGATCCCTGTCCTGGTTTTCTTGGGCATTGGCTCTATAATGAATGTGATGCTAAAGATTTCATTGACATCCTTAACTATCAACATAGCTTTCTCTGACAGTTGCAAGGACATAGGTAGTGTTAACTTTTTATGCTCCAGTGGATGTGTCTCTTCCTCCTCATCGAAGTTCGTATGTTCTAGGGATTCTTTCTTATGTACCTCTGGGCCTAAGGTTGGTCCTACCCCTTATTCTTGACCTCTCTTCTTTAGAATCTCTGTAGGTAGAATGTAATGCATCCCCAACTTGTACAGGTTGCATTTGACTCCAATCCACGACATAATGTCCTTGTCGAAGGCCTCCTCATTCAAGTAGAATGGAAGCATGCACAAGTGAAAGTCTTATCTGTTGGCATACCTTGGCCACACAAATGTATGGCAACAGTTCATGCTAAATTCTATGTTCCACGTGTTGCAGTTGATAAATTCATTCGAAATGCCCAACCTCTGTGTTGTGTCAAGAAACTTGTTGTACCACTTGGAGAACACTATGTATTTGAAGGTGATGTTCTCTGAGTCCGACCTTGAGTACCAAGGCTAGAATTTTTTTTCCAATCGCCCTTTATCTATTGGAGCCAATGGTCTTCTGACGGGTGGTGTCCAATTCAACATTGAAAACACAGGTAACAAGTAGTCGTAGGTGAAAGTGCCACCTTTTTCTTGTGCTTCCTCGCAAGCCATGAGGAGTTCCTCCAATAGATAGATNCCCAACCTCTGTGTTGTGTCAAGAAACTTGTTGTACCACTTGGAGAACACTATGTATTTGAAGGTGATGTTCTCTGAGTCCGACCTTGAGTACCAAGGCTAGAATTTTTTTTCCAATCGCCCTTTATCTATTGGAGCCAATGGTCTTCTGACGGGTGGTGTCCAATTCAACATTGCAAACACAGGTAACAAGTAGTCGTAGGTGAAAGTGCCACCTTTTTCTTGTGCTTCCTCGCAAGCCATGAGGAGTTCCTCCAATAGATAGATGTACCATTTGAACACAAAACCATTGGTGCAAAATTATTCCACTAATAGAGCATCCAATGTACACTCTCCCTTGTAGTAGGACCTCATGACCTTGCTAGAAATTACGTAGCAACCGATCCTTACCATCTTGGGTAGTATGGGGTCGATATTGGATGTGCACCCCCCCCATGTGTATGAAACCACTCATATAGATCGGGCTCCTCCTTCTTCTTTCCATGCTTACTAGGACCCTAGAAACCTTTGGACACATCCTCTACTTTGACGGATGTCCTATGCATGGATTGGATATCTCCTATCCAACCAAAAGATTTTTTCATGTACCCTACTAATCAGAAACTTCATACACCTTTCAACTTCTCCAGTGGTGTCAAAAATTGGTAAGTCCCTGAGGTTCATGATGGTAGAGTTGAATAGATTGATGAACTCGAGCTTTGGCACAAATTTCATGCCTCCCAACTCGTCTGGAGTGACACTCCAAAAGACGTCAATGTTCATCTGAGGGAACAAAACTTGGTCTATCAGGTTGAGGTTGAGGAGCTTGACCTGCTCGACCTTCCCTTTGAGATCACCCATGATCTCGACCCAAGGGTCACAGGGATCATTTGGTACTACATCCTTTGAAACAAAACTTCAGCTCCCTGTAGCTCTCGACATGGTGAGTTTGAACTATCAACAAATTCGGTACACAACACAGGGATTGGGGATCATGACTAAGGGTCGAGGGACCATGCAAGCTTTCTCATGCTTCAAAATTCAAAAATATCCAAGTTCTCTCTCGGAAACAATGCGTCCTACAATGAAATCACAAAACCTTATACCCGGGCTTAGCTGGAAAGTTATGTAATAAATGATATTCATCATTAACCCTATAGATGCAACTTGGATCTGAGTTGTTTGACAGGATTGGTTAACGGGGTAAATCTCTCAGGTGATCTCGACATTTACTGGGAAAGTTGGTCAAGGACGTGGACGATTCCATACCTTACTGTTTAAGGGATGAGGATCCTGGCACAAATACCGATGGAATATTTGTGTATCGTGGATTTATGGTTTAACAAAATTTAGACGGAGTACTGTGGCGGTAATAAAGGTTGTGACTAGACTAGTCTTGTGTGGAAAATGGACTATGATTGTTTCTGGATTCATTCTCCCTCCAACCACAAAGAGGTCCCCGTCATATTTAATGAGTGCCATTAATAGCTCCATGGCTCTTTTGATCCCACACTGCTGAGTAAGAAATTTTGCGTCAAACAAAACTTCGACAAAAAATGAACTACATGTCTCAGCGCAACAATGCACTCTTCAACTTTATTAACTGAATTCAAAGAAAATGAAAGAAAAAAAATCAAATATAACTACTATACATGCTCCTTCAAAATAGAGAAATAGTCCTTTAGCTCAGATATGAGACATATAGGGTTTCAGGCGAGCTCCAGTCACCCATCCTGGCCATAGCATACCATCCAGTTTCATGAGTCTGACTGATCCTGAAGGTCGGATCTATGCAACTATAAATGGTCCCAACCAATGCATGCGCAAATTGCCTAGATGTTTCTCGTATCGACTTTCATAAAGTAGGACCTTGTCTGCTTGCACAAATGCTTTGTTATTAATGTTTCTTCCATGCCAAGATTTCTGCCTTGCTTTCTCAACTGATTGATGGAAGTCTTCTAAAAACCTGGTCTCTTCAATTTCTTGCAATTCTATGAGCCTCTGTGCAACCGATTCATCCCCTGACATGTGTGTAATCTGTGTAATGTACAAACTCAAAGTAATGAATTATGTAGGTACCACAACCTCTTTCCCATAAACTAACTGAAATGGAGTGTACTTGTGGAATTTATTTGTGGTTGTCCTGTAAGCCCATAAAAATGCTGAGAATATATCATCCCAGTCCTCCCTGTTTGCGCAACAAACCTTTGTTAATCCTCTCTCCAAAATCTTGTTAAACACCTCTACTATTCCATTGGCTTGCAGATGGTAGGGAATAATTTTATGATTTTGGATCAAGAACTCTATTGTAAGATTTTATATTGTACTACTGATAAAATGACCTCCCTGATCACTGGTTAGACTCCTAGGATATCCAAACTGAGTGATGATATATTCAAAAATGAACCTAGCAGCAATATCAATCGAACAGGCCTAGACAGATGTTGCCTCAGCCCAACGTGTAAGGTAATCAGTTGTGATAATAATATACCTAGCCTTTTAATGCTTAGCGGTGGGGTTTATTGGACCAATGAAGTCAACCACCCATCTCTCAAATGCTTGTAGATCTTGAAATGGATGAAGAGGTAATTCATATCATCATGATGACTTACCCACTCTTTGAAAAATGTCGCAAGACCTAGCATACACCTTTGCATCATTGAAGAGTGTAGCCCACCATAGTCCATATTTGAGGAATTTTTGCACAATGGCCTTCCCTCCAGCATGACCTCCCACAAATCCACTATGGCACTCCCATAGTATGTCTTGTCTTTCATGATCTAAGACACATCTCTTGAGGATGTTGTCTAGTCCCAACTAATACAATTTCCTTGCAAGAAATTGATAGTCCACTTCTCTAACCACCATGTGATGTTTCTGAGTTGCAAAATACGTTTCTGGGCAAGCCTCTGTACTTAATAAGACTACTATGTCTTCCAGGTATTCTGGTATGGCCTCAACCTGGAAAAGGTCTGCATCTGGGACCTGATCATCGACTATTCTACCACTTTCTCTTGACTTTAATATAGATAGGTGATCAGGCCCTATATTGCATCTTCCAGGCTTAATGCTCAATTCAAAATAAAATTCTTGAAACAGTAGAAACCACCGACAAATTATTCCTTCCAGAATAGGTTTGTTAACTAGATATTTTAATGCATAATGATTAGTAAAGAACTTAAAATAAAAACCTAACAGATAATGTCTAAACTTCTATAGAGCATAAATCATCGCTAAACCCTCCCTTTCTGTGGTTGTATAGTTACACTTAGCTTGCGAAAACTTCCTGCTAGAAAATTATATAGGTTGATCCATGACTCCATATCCTGGTTGCATTAAGATGGCTCCCAAGGCAATACTTGATGCATCTGCATGTACATGAAATTCATTTTCCCAATTTGGAAATATCAGAATAGGTGTTGTGTTGATCTTTTCCTTCAGTATATCGAACGGTTTATCACACTTTGGTGTCCACTAGAACACATCGTCCTTCTTTAGTAGATTTTCCATAGGTGCAGTGATGTTTGCATATCTTTTGATAAACCTATGATAATACCCTGTGTACCCTAGCGTGGATCGCAAATTCTTAGAACTTGTAGGTAGAGGCATGTTCACAATAACCGCAACTTTGGCTGGGTCTACCAGTAGTCCTTCTCGACATACTATGTGCCCTAAAAAATTTCCATGTGGCACACAGAAGATACACTTTCTAAGGTTCAATGATATCTACAATTCTCTACATTTTTCAAACATCAGATGTAGTAGCACTATAGTTTCCTTGAGAAGACTGTATACCATTCAATCATCCATATAATCTTATATAAACTTGTGAATAAATTCTCGTAAAGATGATATTACAATCCAAGAAAAAGCTGCAGGGGCATTCTTTAGGCCGAAGGACATCACATTGTATGAAAATGACCCCCATTCTGTTATGAATGTGTTCTTCCTTTTTGTCTTCTTCAACAATCCTCACTTGGTGATACCTCGAAAATCCATCTTTAAATAAGTAAGATTCTTTCCCCGCAACCTGTTCTAGCACCTCATCAATAAAAGGTGTTGGGAATGAGTCATGCACACAAGAATAATTAAGGCTTTTGTAGTCCACACAGACCCTAATGTCCTCTGTGCCTTTATTTATCTGGATGACTATTGGGCTAACCCATTTTTCTTCTTCCACTGCAAAAATAAGTCTAGCTTCCAACATCTTGTCTATTTCCCTCTTAACCTTCTCTTTCACTCTGGGGTTAAGGCGATATGGTATATACCTTATAGGATTTTATCCTAGTTTTAGTTCAATCTTCATCTATCACCTCCTTTAATCCCTTTTAGCTCTAAAAATGTCTTTGGGAACAATTCCTCATACTCTCGCAATAGGCTATGTATTTCTTGGCTAGTTTTCTCATCCCAGTAATATCCCACCATAGCTATGTTAGTTTTCTCCATGGAACCTATATTGACTTTGCGGTACTTCAATGGATAATTATAAGAACCATCAGTTTGGATGGGTATAATGGTCTGGATTGCTTTGCTCCCTTTTGTCTCCTTAATGACTATGTTTCTCAATTATTCTAAATCATCCGGGCTTTCCAAATCCTTTTCAATCTTATAACATTCTATAGGTCTCTTGTCCAAGTTTAGGTGAAGGTTGGATTGAAGTTCTTGGACTTCTTTTCACATACCAATAGGTATGATTTCCTTTCACTGGTATTTGTAAAGAGGAATTCTTTAATTCTTTGTAGGACTACTTTAAGATCACAGTACTTACTTGTAAATGAGAAGTCCTTGCAAAATTGATCTGCCAATGTTTGCTAGTCTCTAGTCTATCTTATGGTTTCTTCATGCATGTACCAAGCTTCCATGTTGAACAAAAAATTATAAAGCCATGAGGTACCATCATATATCAGGTTTTCTCTGACCTTAGTTCCAACCCATCTAGTTTCCCTGATAGTTGCGCATATTCTTGAAAATATTTCATATGAACCTTGCTACCAACTGTCAAATGCCAGTTCTAAATCTCGTCTATTGATTGTATGCTCCTCCAACTTATTGATCCATCAAAAATATGATTTATGTAGTCTTCTCTCGTTCTTGGTATTACAGTGTACAACTAATCCAAGTCTTCTCCCTCCATATTGTTGTCCGTTGGATCCATGTGTCGAGGGCATACATATAGATCCAAGGGTTGAACTACTTTTATTATGTCTTCCTCAAATGTCATAGTTTCTTTCTTTAGTTCAATCACCGCATAGTTTTCATAATACCAATCAATACCAAGTAGTGCAGGATAAGGGTCCTTATCCCCCATGATTTCAATCACCTAAAAATAAGCTACAGTATTCACTCCCGCAACATTTATTTCCACATTCTCTAGTCTTTCTATTGGTAAAATACAATATTGATTGGCCATTCTTAGCTGGATTGGGGAATATGTTAACTGGGGTTTTCCTAAGGATTCTCAAGTATTTTTATGCAGTATATTAACATCAGATCCTAGATCTAACATGAAATTCTTAATCTCAAACTCATCTAACTGGGATACTAATCTAAACTCTTTTCCAGTTCGTACTTTCCTTCTCTTCACTCTCTGAGTATTCTTCTCAGGAAGATTAGTCCTTATTCTTATTTCTAGAGATTCTTTATTCCCTAGAACTAGGTACAGTGCATTGCACAACTTTTTTGTCAACTAGTCATTCCCAAGAATATCAGAAAATAACTTAACCGAAGGTCAAATACATTTTTTGACTGTTGAGGGTGTCTCATTGGTACTATAGGGTTTCTGGGTGCAGGGGTTGAAGCAGGGACTTGCACGATCCTAGGGTAAACAATAGGATGATGGGTTTTATCTTGCGTATCAGGGCTACGGATATTATGAAATGCCTATATGGAATTTTCAAAGAATAGCTTCTGTTTTAGAGGATCATACTTGTCCTCCTTAAGTGTTTCTTTCTCTATCTGAGGTAAATCGTCAGCATCTTCATCAGTCTTTTCCACTCCTCGAGTAATGATATTAAGGTTGGGAATTTTTCCTCTAATAACTCTCTTTATCTTTGAACCGATGATGTTCTTTCCTCATTGACGTACCTGATCTTCCCATTTTGCAATCAGTTTTGGGAATTCTTCAGTCACGTACCCATTGGTTATGCAGTGAGATCACCATGGCCATCTCGGATGAGGACAACATCTATCCATGTGACCTTGCTCATAATAGTTGTAGCATCTACTAAGTCCTCTTCCCCTGGTTCTTCCTCCTTTGAAGTCTCCTCCAACTCCACCTCCATGACCTCTTCCCTGTCCCTGAGGGGTTTCATTCACCTTGAATTCTGTTCGATCTAGTCTGTATACAAGTGCATCCAATTCTCTAAACTGATTTGTAGCATGTGTGGTATATGCGAAAAAATCACAATGCACAGTATTCAATACTGTTGAATAATTTTGAATAATGGGGCAGTATTGTGGCCCATGCCCATGGATTCAAAAAATCTCATAGTACTCAATTACTGGCACTGCTTGATTACCTGGAAAAGCATGATATGGGGTTTGGGTATGGAATGGTCAATTCCTAGATACTTGTGAAACTCCTCCTATGGGTCCTGGTGAGAGTCCCATCAGATTCATAGGAGATCCCATTCCCCTCATTCGTGGACATTCATTCACCAGATGTCATTTTTTGTAACATCTGGTACACCAGACTTGCGGTCGTCGTAGCCTAGGTATCGTCAATTCTTGAATATTCTCTGCAAGCGCTGATATTTTCCCTTGTAGTTGCACCAAATTTGAATCTATTGGGGGTCTGGTCACTCTCAAGCTCCCTGGATATCCTGCCATGGATTCAATCTTAATTGATTGTTCCAAGGCATTTGTCAAAGTAGGTATCCTTTGTTTCATTTACATAATCCATGTCATAGGTAGAAATCCATGGATATACCATTCTGTTTGATGTTCCTCATGAATTTTATGCACTAACCTCCCTATAACATCTTTAAAATTCACCTTCCCTTTGCTGAATTTCGCACAACTCAAACAAAGCCTGTTGTTCCGACTGAGTTAGCTTAAACTCTGCTCTAAACATTTTCCATACCTGGTCAAGTGTGAGTGATTGACCTTTCACTCCTGGTACTCCTGGAGCAATGGCCTTCATGTACCATTTTAGAGCACGACCCCTCAAATTAGTTTGGAAATCAACCAAGTTATTCACATCCGGAGTCCCTCTAGACCTCCATATTGCTTCACATAAGAACCAATGTTGCTCAAGATCTTCATCTCCCTTACCCCGAAATTATGGGTATATAGAAATCAAACCTCCCGCATTACCAACCATTGTTGATCTTACCGCTCCTACCAAAATAAAACCTAATGGTCCTGGTTGTGAGCGACTAGAGGATCCCAATATCCTCCCAATATTCGTGCCACACAGTTTTGATTGACTAGATGAATATAATGGAACAATAATAACATAATAAGGTAGTATAGAATTTACCACTTGTATAGAAGACACTTGGGGCATGGGTGATTCGGGGTTGGCGCCACTGGCTTCGAGGTGGGTTT
This sequence comes from Picea sitchensis, assembly GCA_010110895.2. Lineage (NCBI taxonomy): Eukaryota > Viridiplantae > Streptophyta > Pinopsida > Pinales > Pinaceae > Picea > Picea sitchensis. The sequence goes on along the minus strand of SNQJ01S0022365.1, from coordinate 59,019 downwards.
CTTTGATATGGGGGGTCTCATTCTCATCCTCTGGAGCGGTATCTTTAGATGGATTCCTGATATTTCCTAGCATTGTGGTTGAATATTCTCTTTCTTCTTCAATATCCAGGCCTTCTTCCTTCTCCCTTCCTTCTACACCTTCTGATTCTTATCCACCCTCTTGGGGACTTCTTTCTTTTTGCGCTTCTCTCTCACTTAATCATTGACTATCCAGGCTTTCCTGTCTTCTTATATTTCTCAACTCTTCCATCTGCCCTTCCTCTACTTCTCCTGGTTTGACTTATTTTCACAACTTCTCAGACTGTTTTACTACTTTCTTTATCTTACCATGCCACCACTTCTCAACTATGGCATCTCTTTTCAAGGCTCACTCATCTCTTGAGTCCATTTCTTGCTTCTCCCCCATTTGTAAAAGAACCCTCTCCCCTCTCCCAGGCCATGAATCCACCCCGAACTCACCCCACCCCAAGAGAGGGTGTTTACGCTGCCATCACATTTGGGGACATAGTAAAAATCCCATCCTCCATCAAGAAAACCTTAATCCACAGGGGGGTTTCTCTCAACAGTCTTTCCCTTGCATCTTTCTTGAAATCCACTTCTGCCCGTGAAAAATATTGGTGATTCTTAGATACAAACTCGATAATGTATCCTTCTAATGTTGTATTGACCCATAAATCGATCACACGTATTACCGGACGATCCAGTGGATGAAGTGTTGTGATATTTTCTATATCCCAAGAACAATTCTTCTTGACTCGTTCTTGTAATTCTAGAGCTTCATGGAGACTATATATCCATTGGAAAAGTTCATCTAGGAAATTAACCCAGAATATCTCGTACTGGTCACTCAATCTTTCTGAGTAAAAGACTACCTCCTGTGTATCTTTCACAGATTTTCCTCTCAACTCTGTTTCTTTCCATATGAAGGTGTCACAATTTCTCTCCCATCAGTGGTGAATATCATATCTATGAATTCGTAGAAGCATTCTCCCTACATGTTCCATTTTAACACAGGTCCTGACAACGAAACCATTTTGTTGGCGCGGAATTGATCAGTCTAGGTTCCTTCTCAGGTTACCAACAAAAGGTACCGTGTAGTCTAGAGCGTTGGAATTTTCATATCCTCTAAAGAGAATAAGTCTCACCCGAAGTGAAACCAAGACAGAAGGATAGGGAATGGCAAGGAGAATACTTAGGTGGGTTCCTAGAACCTTCAATATTCACCATGATCTTGCGCAAGATAGACTAATTACAAAACAAACCTGAACTCATTCATACTAGAAATAAAGATGCTCAAGTTACGAAAATCATTCGTACACAGAGATATCATATTGATCTTATCAAGCATAAAGAAGTACTGTAAAGAGACCATTCATAAGCATAAACACAGAATGACACCTTATATTTCAAAATTTTGGGTCCTTCTTCATCTATTATCATCAGAACTTCTCAGATACAATATTAGAGATATAAATTAGTACTATCTTACAAAATTATGACTCTGGACTCATGTCATAGAGCTCTATCTACCCTTCTTCCCCGAACTGTATACAAATTACATTTATAGAACCTTTCTTCAACCAAAAACCCAATTAACAACTAATCAAACTATATCAACCAACCAACAACAATAGCTAAAACCCAACCCAACCCAAATATCCAACCCTTCTACACTAGTATGCATCTCATATATAGGCTGAGTGGTATCTTCTTGCTTTGGGAACACATGCTTTCTTGTTCTTTTGTAACGAATGCTTCCTTGCTGGTATTGCACTGTCCCTTTCCACAACCAATTTCTATTTCTTTTACTTGCTCCACTGTTCAGTTCTTTATTTATCTTGCACAACTCATTTTAAACCAAAACTGATATTTTTTTCCTTCTTGCACAGCTTCAACCCAAAAATCAAGGGCCCGACATTTGCCACAACTCTTGTTTCTACAATTCTCATTGCTGAAATTCCTCTTGCTGCAACTCTTGTTGTTGCAATGATCATTGTTGCAACTGTTTTTTCTACAATTATTGTTGTTGTAATTCCTATTGTTGCAACTCCCATTTACACAACTATTCCCATTACTGCAACTCCCTTTTCCACAAATCCCTGTGCCACAACTATTCCCGTTGCCACAACTTCCCTTGCCATAACTATCGTCATTGTTGCAACTCTCCTTTCCAGCTATGCTTCATTTTTCCCAAAACCTCTCCCCTCCAATTTCCTTGGCTGCAACTCTACTTGCATCCCTCCCTCATTTCACACATTTCTCTTCTCCCATTTCCTGGGTTGTAACTCCACTTGCAACCCTCCCTCATTTTGCACATTTCCATTCTCCCATTTCCGTGGCTGTAACTCCACTTGCAACCCTCCCTCACTTCACAAATTTGACATATCCAATTTCCTTGGATACAAATCCACTTGAATCCCTTCCTCATTTCACAAATTTGACTTCTATCATTTCCTTGGCTAAAATTCCACTTGCATCACCACTTCATTACCCAAATAAAAATATTGTCATTTCAATTACTACGATTCACGTCATTGCAACTCCGCTTGCAACTTCATTTTCATCTTTTTTCACTTTCTTCCTACACCACCATTGCTAAAATTCCTATCTATACCACTATCACCACAACACCTATTACTGCAGATCTATCATCACAACTCCCATTGCTATGACTCCTCTCAAACTATCAGTTTATGACCACTGCAGATCATTATAGTCCCGGTATAAAGAACCAACAATGTTGATGCTACAATTCTGGTTAGGAATGTTGATGTGACCTCAACCTCTATTGCAACAACTACAACAATGTCATACTATTACATCCACTCAAGGTAAGACATGATAGGTACGTGTTCCTATTAGAATTTTCAATGAGTATGTTTTAATGGCATGTGTCTATTAAGATTCCTCCATAAATGCCACATCAACTCATCATTTCTATATTCACAATCTCCATAGCCAGCATCCTCATCATCAAAATTATGAATTGTCCACCCGATAACTTCCATAGCCCCTGCAGACACCAACACTCAGATTTAACATAAGAAAGGAGCCATGGGAGGCTTACTAATATGCATAGAGATGACTAAACCAATGCTACTTGAGGTTTACAACAACATCAGACATTTTCTGGGATAGGATGGATGGATGGATTATGTGCTACGTTTATAGGGATATAATGAAAAGATATCACTATAATTATCCATGAATTATAGAGCTGAGTACTCCACAGTGGTTGGGGCACATATAGAATTCATGGAAGAAAAATTGGCAGAGGTCATTGGCCTACCGAGGACATGCGAATGATGGTACTCAAAAAGAACTTCGCAACATGAATTTCTTAGGAAATTCCTCGAGGCTAGAGAAGACTTAGTCAATAAAGGAACACATTTTGAATGATAGTCTCTGCCACACCCATGGGAGGATGTGGTTGTCTTTGTGCAGTGACACTTCACCTGTGAAGGTCACTACAGAACTATCTACATCCAACATATTTGGTTGCTTGACCATCTACGCCACAACTGGCTAATTAACATTACATATTTCCTATTTTGAACATTGTAGATGATGGTTGCGCTTGTTCAGAGGGAAAAGAACCCCACATAATACATATCACACCATGACCTTATAAAGCTATCAGTGGAGCATGCACTCCAGAAAGAAGGTCACACCTAGAAAAACATCTTCCGAGCACCTGTTCTAATCACTAAAAGAAAAGTGGCTACACTTCAGGAAACCCAACAAGAAACATCGACCCTTTTGACACCAAGAGAATCCGCCATAATTTCCTCAGGTCTCATGGGAGGATATTCTCCTTCCTTTCCTTTAGAAACCATGTCTTTCTTATGAAAACTCCTTTGGATCTATGACTTGTAACTTGCAATCTTTCCTTTACCAATATTGAATCTAGATCTTGTAAGCATTCAATAGAAAATTCTTGTCAAAACCAACTCTGATACCAACTTGATCCAAAATATCCTAAGATGTTAATTAATCTTTAATACACATAAACATCTTAGTTTATTTAGAAATAATAATGATTTCTTTGACTGCTTACAAATAACATGAATTTACTTATCTATCCAAAATCATTTTAATGATAATAACTTGCAAAATTAATCGAGTGAAATAAAACAAAAATAATATTTCACATACAAAAGTTTGTTGACAGAGTTCACCCAACTTGGGCTACGTCTCCAGATTCACTTCCAATTGATAGAACACTTTATTAATTCTCAATTTTCTGTTTTCTTAAAATGACACTTTTATACATTTCTCTATCTTAGAAACAAAGTGCACCATTGAATATTTGAATGAAACATAGTGCATTTCAATTCTATATTAGGTACTACACTCTCTATCTATATTTGGATATTTAAATTTTGTTCATTTGTTTCAGTAATCATTTCATTTCTTACTCTTCTGCAATTTTTATTTTGTAGAAATAGTGTCGCATTTCACGCGTGGTTGATATTCAGTTAGTGTTAAAATAATTTATAACTTTAAGCTACAATTCAACCTTGTTTCGATTAATTCATGACCACATTCATTGTTACAACTTTGGATACTACAATTCACTTCACTTTAAATTTTGTTGTCTTGGGATTTACTTTTCTACAACTCACATTGTTGAAACTTGTGTCACTGTGATTTCTTTTTTGCTACAACTTCGTCACTGCAACTCTTCTTGCAACTGCATTTTATTCTATTTTCTTTCTGGTTCATGATAGATTTAGTAGTTTGGGATTTATAATTACATTGGGTTGTTACAAAATGTGCAAAAACATAATTGTTACAATAGAACATGACCTTCATTCTACTTGAGCAAGTCACCAATATAACATAGTGTAGATTTAATTTCAACAAGCATGATTTCAATTTCTGCAAGTGTGATTTCAATTTCTGCAAAGTGTGATTTCAATTTCCACAAAGTGTGATTTCTATTTCCGCAAAGTGTGATTTCAATTTCTGCAATTGTGATTTCAATTTCCGCAAGGTGTGATTTCAATTTCTACAAGTGTGATTTCAATTTCCACAAAGTGTGATTTTAAGTTTTGCAAGTATTATTTCAATTCCACAAGTGTTATTTAATTTCTTCAAGTGTGATATTTTCTAGTTTAATTTAGTGACTTAATTATGTAACTTGAAGCCTTGATTTGTGACATCAAAAGTACTACAACTCCTTATATAAAATAACACTAATCTTTGCATATATGGTGCATGCCAGTTCATAAGTAAGATACGACCCTGGATTGATAATTAAATGTACAACTCTTAAGTTTCTCACTAAGTTAATTATAAATTAATTGAAAATTCTGTCACTAGCTATGTGTGAGGCCATGTTGTGGTTGGACATGTAAGAAATATAGTTCCATACAAGTGCTCAATGGTCTTACCCTATATAATTGATGTTTGGACTGCAACCTCTTTTCTCACACTAAAGAACACTAGGGGATTATGTTCCTAGTGTTGTGTATGGGTCAAAGAGGAAGGTATCCAAATGGTTCAACAAGTAAATGGGGAAGAGTTTGGATGATGTGTTGATGCACTTTATAAACATTCCAACTCACCATGGAGGAATACATGATGTAGATATGTGGTATTCTAGAGTCAGTGCAAGGATGCATTGTGTAGATGTGTCCATGAGTAATTATCACGTTGGTTTAATGGTAGAAATACTTAATTGCATATGTAATGTTTGAGTGTGCTGATAATGCACATATAATGGATGATATTTTCATTCTAATAAATATGATCAATATCTAGAAGTTATTGAACTATTGATATGATATAATTATGAGATCACTTCATGGGTTGTTGCAAATGTTGCAATAAAAAGATAATGTGCATGAATACTGAATTTTTTTTTGGTTGATTGAAAGTTGATAAAGTTTTAAGGAAGAATGGTCTTGGATATGGAAATGGTGGAAGTCCATAAGGAAGACCGACACCTGCTAGTACAAGAGCCAAAAATTCTAAGAAGTAAAAAATACTGGGAAATTTGAATTTCCTTACGAAGCATGTTTGAATTAATAATTGAAATTGTCATGATGATGTCTCATGATGACTGTATGCATGTGATACATATTAGATGATTACTATTGAATTTGAAATCTTGGGAAGAAGGATATTTTTAGGGAACTAGAACCCTATGATTGCCATCGATTAAAAATTTCCAATGAAATTTTGGTAGTAAGTTGGCGCTCTCCTTGCATAAGAACACCTTGGAAAATGATGGATCGTCCGAGGGATTGTCATGAAGATAAGGGGGTAAACTTCCTTGGGTTGTGTAGGTTGAGGTGAATGAGAGATTTCTGATTGGAATTGGTGTAAGAGCGGTCTTTGGGAAAGGTCAACCACCGATTTATGACAACATGTGTTGAGTCAACCACATTTTGGGAAATGTGAGAGTCAAATTTGCATGAGAAGAAAAGGAAGTTCGAATGGGTTATTGGGGATAGATTTTACATGCTAATTTTGGACAATAAGAGATGATTTTTCTGCTGAGAAGAACTCTATCCATGCTATCCATGGAAATAAAACTTATTGGGATGAGTTTTATGCTAGAAAGAATTTTTTATGCCTGTAATGAAGGATGTATACATGTAAGGGATATTTCATGTTGAGGAAATCATATCAAGAGCCTTGGGAAGGCTATTGTGAGAACTCCTAGAGAAACTAATAATTTTTGGAGTCCCTGGATAAGCTATTTCCTAGCCAACCTTGTGCACTAAAGCCATGGAGGGAAGTGGGAACGTCAAAGGGAATGTGGGGAAGAGAAGGGGGATCCCATTCCTTGGGTTGTGTAGGTTGATGAGAAAGAAATATGGTGGATTACAATTGTTGTTGGAGTAGAAACTAAGTTTTGGAATGCGAAATGTGGAGAGTGGACAACCAAGATTACCAAAAATCCTTGTGGACTCATAGCCTCTGTTAAGCCCTAATATTGGCTCATTACCACTTAATTGGGGCATATTAGATTAGTAATGTTATTTTATTTATGTCGGATTTAGGCCATTAGTTGTAATTTAGATTAGTAATGTTATTTTATTTATGTCGGCTTTAGGCCATTGTAATTTGATTAGTAATGTTATTTTATTTATGTCTTTGTGGGCCATTAGAACCTCCTAGTCTCCTATATATACCAAGGAGATACTACTTTTGAATCATCTTGTACTTGAAACATTTAAACAAGTGTGCTGAGGTTGTCCCCTCAAGAGGCTTATTATCTGAAATATCTCTTCAAGGCGCTGAGCGATTTCTCCGAGGTTTTTCTATGCTATATTGATGTTTGGTTCTTAACATATGGTATCGAGTCTAAGGTCTTGGGTTTCAATACATCCCAGACACCGCGGGAATTTTTGCTATAACTATTTTCTACAACGTTTCCGTATGAACGCCTTGGAGGGTATTTAGAATACGACTAGCACGCTGGGTTTAAAATTCATCTCCCGAGGCCTTATACTTTCGTGGATATATCTGTGACAAGATAGGGTTCTAGAATCATCCCCAACTAAGTCATTGTAGAATCACTCATTATAAACAATTTTCCTCAGAATGTTTCAGACCTTGAAACTGGAAATTTAATATGAAATTATTTTTCTATATATGGTAAAAAGTTCAAATTGGTCATCCAAAATTTATAGATACACCTTGTGTAAGATAGGTATCTGACTAGTCCTATTGGTTGGTCAGTATAAGGAAAAGCCCTGGTGTAAAACAATCTGGTAATTCTTCCCTGTGAGTATCCAAACTGTGGACTGGCTGCATTGGACGTAATTGTAGGCCTTTAAGTGAGTTTTAGAATTTTATATCAATACCTTTGTGCTAGGAACACTATACAAGTGAGATAACCTAGAAAGGCCAAAAATCAAGCCGTGGGGAAGTATCATAAATTCCACTTTGACACATCCAATTTTGACTGCATCATGGTATTGAAGAGAAGAAATATCAGTGAAATACATAAGATAAAGTTTCGTACCCATAAGGTCCAAAAAATCGGGAGTATTACAAATGTAATAGCCATTATCGGAAGCGTAACCACCTCAAAAATCAAGGTTGGTTCAAAAGTGATAATTTCTGGCCAACATGCCACCCTAAAAAGGAACTTCTACACCAAATAAGCCCCTAGGAAACTCTACTTGGACTCTTGATGAAGGTGAAGAAATGCTTAGGGACATAAATGAACTGCTAAGCTAAGATGGATTCAATGGAATCCAAGTTGATACTAAGATGATTCAATGGAAGCTAAGTTGGATACTAAGATTGATTCAATGGAATCCAAGTTGGATACTCAAGATGATCTAATGGAAGCTGCTAAGATCATGGAAGCTAAAAATTTCTGTAAATGTAGAAGACATTAATTTGAAAGTGAAAATGCATCCCATGAAATTCATGATGTGGACACAAGGAAGGTGAATCCAAGAATGGAGGAAACTCCAACTTTGGGTTGAAGACCAAACCATGATTTTAAGATTGACATGAGGAAGCTGCATGTACACCCAATCACATGGGTTGCCTCTGGATGGAGCAATTTTGATCTCCATAATGTGCCACATACACAGTACCATTGCTTCTTTATATTTAGGAACCTAATCAATTTGTTTTGGTATCATGGCTTTGTTCTCTAAATCACCTCACACTTGGAAAATTTTCACTAAGAAATGATAGCACACTACAGGATACAAGGATAGCCACCTTCTTTAGCCAATTGATAACTTGGCAAAAGGGTTCAGTTACTAAGCACATTGAAAACTTCCAAAGATTGAAATATAAAGGTAACTCTATATCCGTGATGAGCACTTGATTGATTTATTCATAGGAAATTTAAAAGATAATATCTACATGAGGCTCTTTGGGAACCCAAATCACAGAGAATGTACTTAAGGGAAAAGAAACAAGGAAAGTAAAATATGGCTATGGCTTTAGCTAGAAGGACTCCATCCTAACATCTATAGAGAGAACAATGCCCTCCTAAAGCACCTCAACCTACAAGGTTGACACACCCTCAACAATTGGAGGGAAAGAAAAGCAAAAGGTTTATGCTTTAATTGTGACAAATAAGTATAGTAAGGGACATAAGGTGGTGAGAAGAAATTATTCTACGCTAGATTGTGAAGAGGGAAGAAGAACAAGAACACTTAACCGGCCTCAAGATGAAAACGAGGAAGCAATTTCGGCCCTCAAGAGTTAACCCCAATGAGCATCGCAATGCATCATTGGAATTAATACTCCTCAAACCCCTCAAGATCTAAGGATACATCAAAAAGAAAAGGTAATATTCCTAATTGATTCCGCGCACTCATAATTTCATTCATCAGAATTAGCCAAAGATCCTAATTACTTTGTATATCCACCAATGAGTTTCAAGTAATGGTTGCAGATGGAGGAACCATCAATTGCTCAGAAAATGCAATAAGATCAATCTTACTATGGGGAATATGTAATGAATAGTCCAATGATTGCTATACCCATGGTGGTGCATGCTGTAATTGTAACTGTAATGGTTACAATCATATGGAACAATGGCTTTAATTTTCAAGAACTTTCATGAAATTTTATTGGAAGGAAAATAAATTGAGTTGAGAGGTATCACTGTGGAAGCCCAAGTAAGGTGATAAGCTCCAATGGTATGACAAAATTCATTGAAAAGGGGCATCAAGGCATTATTACAAAACTATGCCTTCCACTAGATGTTCAACATCTAAGCTATCTATTCCCTCAAGATTCCAAAGACCATTTTGATAAGCATTCCAGCATTTCCGAAGATATTCCCAAAGGTCTTCCCACCAACCCTCAAATCACAGATCATGAAATTCACCTAATTCCCCTGAGGTTCCTTCCTAACATCAGCTACAAGCAATGTTCTTATGCCCAAGAGTGAAATTGAGTGCATGGTTGAAGAAAATGTTAGAGGTCGGCATCATTATACCTAGCCAAAGTTCTTACTCGCACTCAGCAGGTAATGGTATTCAAGAAAGCATAGCTCATGGTGTAAGTGTGTCCGGGATTATAGAGCTCAACAAGATCACTATTATTAAAGATAAGTTTCCCATTCCAGATTGATGAATTGTTAGATGAATCCATGGAGGAAATCTATTTCACAAAATTGGATCTCCTCGCACTTTGGTTCACCGGGGACGTAATGAAGGAAGACGTATATCCCAAAAACAACATTCAACTCATGAAGGCCATTATGAATTTTAGTCATGCCTTGGGTCTACAAATGCACCTTCCACATTCCAAGGGTTGATGAATTCCATTTTCAAGCCTCCTTCAAAATTTGTGTTAGTATTTTTGGATGTTATACTAATCCATAGCAAGTAAGTCTTGGGAGGACTAACTGCAACATGTTGACAAGGTGCTACAACTACTAAAGGAGCAACAACCATGCCAAACCATCCAAATGTTTCTTTGGAGTAAAGGAGTGTAGAGTATTTGGGTCATGCATTGTATCTCAAGTGAAGGTGTCAAGGTAGACCCTAACAAGATTAAGGCTATGATGGACTAGCCAATTCCCAAAACATTAAAAAAAAAAAAAAAATCTTAGAGGATTTTTGGCTCAAGAAAAGTTACTTCACCGCAGTTTGTCTCTAACTATGGAAGAATAGCAAGACCTTTAATGGAACTAACAAAGAAGGGTGCATTTTCATGGACCTGTGAGGCAAATCCAAATCATTTTGAACAACTTAAAGAGGTGATGCAAAAGCTCCTGTCTTAACCACTCCGGACTTCACAAAAACCTCGCTGTGGAATGTGATGACATTGGGAAATGGAATCAGGTCATTCCACGTAAGAAGGAAGGCCCCCGCTTTGAAAGTTGACCACCAAGGGAAGAGACTTACACAAACCCATTTATGAGAAGGAAATGGGATGCAATACATACTGAAGAAATGGCCCTACCTAATTGCAGGGACTTGAAGGTCAAACTGCATCATGATAGTCTTAAATACTTCTCGAACAAAGACTATCTTCAAGAACAACAAAAATGGGTAAACTAAATACAAGGCATTTTGAAATCAAGCCTATAAAAAGGGGGAAGCAAAATGTTGTGGCGTATTTAACTCTCAAGGAAAGGATGAAGATGTTGAGGCTCCTTTCCATATATCTCGGACCATCCAACCTTAATGGATAATAGAAGAAAGGTATGAATGTAAGAATGACGAAAAGTGTGGACTCTCATTGAGTTAGTCAGACGATACATTTACATGGAAAAATGATTCACTATGGTACAAAGATCGCTTATATTTATAAGAACTCCCAACTCAAACAAAAGGTGCTATTGAACTGCACACCCTCTCCAAAAGAGGGAGGGCACTCTGGATTTTGAAACCTACCTAGAGTCAAGAAGGATTTTTTTGGGATGGTCTAAAAACTAATGTTCAAAGGTTAGGAATAAGTTTGGTTTCCAACAAAGTAAGGTGGAATAAATTAAGACCCCATGTCTTTTTACAACCATTATCCATCCCAAGTCACAAGGGAGGAGGTTTCCATGGATTTCCATCGTGGTTACCAAAGTCCGAAAGAGTGTCATCATGAGGGATTGTTGATAGATCCACCTCAAGTAATGCATTAATCTTTTGTGCACCTCTCACCCCTTCAAAGCTAGTACAGCTACAATCGTGATTCATGGAGACAAATTAAAGCTACATGGTTTCTCCAAAGATTATTGTAAGTGACAGAGATCCCATCTTCATCGGACATTTTTGGACGTAATTATTTCATTGGGTACTCAATTGGCTCCAAGTAGCTCATCCTATCATCCCTAACTGGGATGGACAAACCGAGATAGTGAACAAAGGTCCGAAGGATAATTTCATTGCTTTGTCTCCTCATAAACAAGAATAAATGGTTCAAAATGGTTACCCATGCACAGTGGTATAACACTTCCTTTCACACCTAACAAAATGACACCATTTATGCACTTTATGGATACCACCCTCCTTCCATCACTTCTCTAAAAGAAAAATCTTAAGGTTCAAGCAGTGGAAGATCAGCTATCGAGAATCAACAACAAGTTCTCCAAATCTTAAAGGACAACTCAATTCATCGCACAAAAATCGCATGAAACAACAAGTGCATGCAACATCGAAAGTGAAAGAAGTTTTGAAGTAGGGATTGGGTATTTTTAAGACTACAACCATACAAACAGATTTCCCTAAGCAAGCTAAGAAGGATAATAAAATTATCACCAAAGTACTATGGCCCTTATATAGTTGAAAAAGATTGCACTATGGCATACAAATTGAGTCAGTCAGATCTTCATGAGTGTCTTCCATGTTTCATGCTTAAAGAAAGTTATAGGTGACAAGATCCTACCAAACTATATTGCCGTAATCCTGACAAGGAAGGAAAATCATATTGGAGCCCCAAGCCATCACTCCATACAAGAATCTCACTTAACCCGAGGAATAGATCCATTTCAGAAAGTATCTCATTAAATGAGAAAATCCATCATCAAGATTCCACTTGGGAAGATGAGTCTTTATACGTATATCCAGAGTTACTCAAGGTTATGACAACACTTGTCTCAAGGGAGGGGTGCTAAGTCCCACATTGGCCCATTACCAATTTAATTCAGTATATTAGATTAGTAATGGTGCATTTTTATTTATGTCTACTTTAGGCCATTAGTTGTAATTTAGATTAGTAATGTTATTTCATTTATGTCTACTTTAGGCCATTGAACCTCATAGGTCCCTCATATATACCAAGGAGACATTTTCATTCTTTGAATCATCTTGTTCTTGAAACATTTAAGGGGTAAAAGGAGGTTGCCCCCTCTAAGAGGCTTTTTATCTGAAATTATATCTTTTCAAGACCTTGAGCTCTTCCGTAGTTTTCTGTATGCTATATTGATAAGTTTGTTCTAATGTTTCAACTCAAGGATGTCTTGATGTTGAGAGAAAATAAACAACAAGCCCATGGTCCAGAGAAACACCTTTCATACATAAAAAATTGGTTCATCTATTTAAAGATAAGTTTTTGCTATCTTTCATCATGTTTATTTTTCTATAAAAATGAATATTGAATGATGTGTTTGATGTGTTCTTGAATGGATGCATTCATGAATTTTAATTTGTTGTTAATTGCATGGGAATTTTTATTATGATGCACACATGTATTTTATTTTGGGTTTAACACCATGGTTTGTTACGAGATTCCTTACCATTTGTTTCATATTTTCAAAATGAAAATATGGGCACATTGTCAATGGCTTGGAAACTTAATCATAGAGATTGAACTCAAAGAAGTGAATTTGAACACCTTAAAATTTTACCAATTGAATTATTTATGTTAAATTCATTTTATAATATATGATTTGGAGTTTTGTATATTTAAAACTTATATATATTGTGGTGATAACATCCATGTGTCGACTTGAACAAGATATTATACATTTTAATTTGAAAACATTATGTATGAGAAAGTGAATAAAAAAATCATAGATGCCAAACAACATGGTGATGAGGACCAAAAAATATAAAATAGTGCCTTCACAAATGTTATCTATAGAGTCACACTCAAGGTGATGATGATAAAATATTACATTTAGATGAACATAGATGTAACAAGAATAAAAGATTAAGTACCTACACATGAAAATGATCAAAAGTGGAGCCAAAGTGATAAGTAATAAAAAACTATAGTGAAAATCTTGAGCATGGGAGAACACATAATTTATACATGTACATTATCAAACTTAAGGCAAAAGAGTTATACTCATAATTACTACCAAGGAAAAAAAATATTTTCTTATTATTCATTTGGACATTCTCCTTAAGCATGTATCAAATGGGGAAAGAGGTGGTACCAAAATTAATGTAATGTTAAAGATAATAAATCAATATGGGAGAAAGGGGACGAATACGTGAAAGGGAAAATTATATAATTTTAAAGGTCAAGAAAGGAGAGGGGCCACATTTCTTGAATAAAACTAAAAATGCCACTTGGCCATGAGGCCAATAGAGTGTAGTTATTTTGTAAATGTTTATAAATTCTAGAAACTCAAAGGAGAATGGGATTTTGGCTCTAGGATCTTTCATATACTTATGTTGAAAGTTTTAATGAGGAGAAGCCACCTTTGGCCAAGCATTTTTGAAAGAGATTTGATTTATGTGTTGCATATGCTATGGATTATTCCTATGTATTTGTTGAACATTAGGGATGTTGAAATAATGTCCTTTACACTATATAATATCTCATGTTTGGAGTTTACATTCTTATTTCTATTTTCTAGAAATGTTTGTCTAAACCTGTAGGCATAGAGTTGTAATTAGTTGTTTAATATCATATTTTGGTGTTTGCAACTATTTACTCATATTTTTTTCTTTTTTTATCACAATCAAATTATTGTTGGGTATAATGGTGGTAATATGTTTGGTTTTGTGTTTGTTGGGATCATGATTTGGTTAAATTAATGATGATGATTAGATCCTTTTTGACCAGTATTATATGTGTATTTTACTATTTTGAAGAAGTTTTGAAGGATTCTTATATCAAATCGTCATAGCTTATACCAGGTATGCATGATTGATGTTTTGTTATGGTTTCAAGTTTAATTCAGCATGATTTAATGATTCCAAATAGCTAATGCGTGATCTGTGTGTCATAGGGAAAAATTGCATGGAGTTTTTCCATCCAACAGCTCATCCGGTACTCCATCCGACACTGTGTCTGATACTCCATCCAACACTAAAATCGTGGGCGAGTTGGCAGTTGTTATATCGACGGTTTGTGATGGGAAAATCAACAACATGGGTTTTTCTCATGCTCATGGCCTCCAACTACTAAGATCTTGACATCTTGGATTGAGCTGTTATGCTGAGCATTGAATGGCTCGTTTGGTTTCTAGAAGCCACAGGCAGTTTTAGCACATTTAATGTAATTTGTTGTTTTTAGGGGAGGTCGACCTCTTGAATTGTAATTGTATAAATACCACAATAGTGGTCATACAAATCGCTAAGGCTTGTTAAGACTTGGAAGGAATTGCTAGAATCGTTCTTTGTTGTGTAATTTCCATAGACTTGTGAAAAACCGTGTTTTTAATGTAAATGCCAGAAGCGTATTGATTCAACTCATGATTCACTGTTGATAAGTATCCACAATCTGCTGGGGGGGGCACCAATGGTCTGAGTGAATAGTTAAATAGTTATCTCATGAAATTGCCATTTATTTCATTTTCCTGTACATGTGTTTTTATCATTTTTCATGCTGTGTATTTGTTGTTCATAATTTAATTGTTTCAAATTAATTTTTGTTGGTTGCTTATAAAGGATAGTTGTTAATATGTTGTGTCTTTTTAATTAATTAGTAAATAGCTTGCAATCTTAGCTACTAACCGTGTTCTGTGATTAAATGCTAGTTTGAATTTCTGAAGATTGAAGTAGAATAGTTAGAACAGAGCATTGAGTAAAACAAAGTATTGAGTTAATGCAGAACATAGAGTTTCTTTGGAAAAGTTTTGATGGATGAATAGTTACTAGTTTTGATTTTAATTCTCAGTTTGCTTATCTAGTTTGCTTATCAATTTTGTTCTAGTATGCTGAGATAGAAGTAGACTTTAAATTATGTTTTCATAAGCATTTTAACTTGCAATTTGAATTGTTAATAACAGGATTAGCTTAGTTTATTTTATGAAATTTCCATTCTAGATTTAAATTGCAATTTTAATTAGAAGTTTGAGTTTGAGTCAAGATTTTCATTACAAGTTTTTAATTGTGTGAATTTTCTTACATTAGTATAAGAGTGAAATTGAATTAAGTAGAATAGTTTTTTCTTATCATTGATGATTAATGCACAAATTGAGAGATCACATGGATTTTCAAGATAGTTGATATTTTCTATGATGGCTAAGCTCTCGTTAGATTGCTTGATTCATACTTTTCATTTCGATATAGAAGTTAATATTGAATTTATCCCTCTTGAGTTATCACTAATCATTAGATGCCATCGTGATGTCATAAGACACCGAAGACATAATCATCATCATTATATTTGAACTTGTTATTGTAGATTAAGAGTAGTTGTTGATTAATCTTTGAATATTATCATTGTGCTTTTAATTCAATAGGTTAAGATTTCCCTTTGTAGATTAGAAGTAATTATGAATTTTATATTAAGAATATAGTTCACATTCTTAATAGTTGATTAGTTACCTGTTGAGTAGTTTTGATTATTTTACTTGATGCATACGTTTTAATAGATTAGTTGTTTGCTTGTTTACTTGCTTACTTGCTCTTGCTCATTAATTTGAATAGATTGATTAGATTAGTTTGTTGTTGTTATTGTTCATTAAGTTGAATATATTAAATAGATGGATTTCTTTTTCTCATTATATTGATTAAGTTAACTTGTTCAAAGTTTGGTTTTCATTTGCTTCTTTAGGACAATCCATCGATCCATTGTTCAAAAGTTACTTAGGGTAAATAGTTTAAGTTCCTTGATAGGGTTTGATCATTGGTAGTCTTTGCTTAAGTAGAATAGCTCTCAGTTAGGTAATTTCCTTAGTTAGACTATACTACCTCTATATTTTCTTCCTTGGCATATATAGTGCTACAACTCTAAGTTTAGTTACCCTGGGTTGACAATTTAATTGAGGGGTTTTAGTGCATATATAACACCCATCATTTTTGGCACCATTTCCAGGGAGTTGTATCAAGGTAGGAAATAGATCATTTCTAAAACCTTAGCATCAGATTGGTAGTGGGGGAACTTTAAGACGAGAGGTAAGAACCTGTGCATATGTTATAGAAAGTTCCCCCAAACCCAATGGTAGTTTTTATTTTTGTTTTCTTTCATGAACATACCTAGGGACCCAAAAGGTAGATACATTAAATCTAAATTAGACCTTTCAACCAAGGTTCCTTCCGACCTTTTTGGGGGAAGGAACATTCCACTCATAAACTATGTAGATGATACCAAAAAACAAGAACTAGCTCAACCCAAAGAGCTAAACCAGACTCTGAAGAGGTTAAACAGGGATCACTATAGAATATAAAATTGAAGCACTAGTAATAGTGGGACAGGAGGAAATACCACTCGAGCCTTCCACAGAACCAAACAATACAACCTTTGTTTTCCTACCACCATCAGGAGATCCTAATTTTCAAGATATCATAGACCCTGAACATGTGAATATTTTGTTTGGTAATTCAGCCAATATAATTGTCTCTCAAATTGATATAGAAACTTTGGCACCCATAACCTCAACCGAATCAAGTAGAGTCCCAAACATCCAAACAATCAGAAGACCTTCCCATCAGAGGGATACCTTTCCTAGAAAAAAACCTTTGGATACCTTGTTCTCTTCAAGGATAAAACCATCTAAGTACCCTCTTTTTGGAAACCAAATCAATATGGATGATCAGGAGGATCAAAACAATGTAAGACACGAGGAGGGAGAAAAAGATGGAAAGAAAACCGAAACTACCTCTGGGTTTCCAAATTTGGACACCACACCGAATGTCAATATGAAAAATATCCCCCTCTTAGTACTGCCCACCTTTTATGGTTAAAGAAGTGAAGATACAGATACCTTCCTATTTGATTTCAACATCTTATGTAGGAGATACAACTACTTACAAGATGCCCAGAAAATAAAACTCTTTCTTGCCACCCTCAAGGAATCTGCACTAAGATGGTTCATGGGGTTGGGAGAGTCCAGTATTAGGTCTTAGGAAGCCATGAAAGATATTTTTCTTAAAAAGTACCAAGACTATTTCAATCCCAAGGAGTCTCATAATGATATTTTCAAATTCCAATAGTTAGAAGACGAGAATCTCGAGGATTTTATGGAACGATTTTTTTATATCTCTCAGAAATCAAAATACCATGACCTTCCAGATGATGCAATTATGGCTATTTTCCTTAAGGGAATTTCAGAGGAATACCTAGAAATACTTAACCTGGTGGCATTAGGTGACATCTCACATAAACCATCTGTTGAGATCTGGGAAATGTGTAAACATTATTCGAGGAGAAGAGATAAAATAGGGAAAAATGTTCGATATCCCTACAGTAGAAACTTAAAACTAGTTAGTTCAGGTGGTATCACGAGAGTAGAGATAGGGAACCTTTTAGAGAATTTCAGAAAAGATATATTAAGCAAAATAGGTTCCCAGTTGGACACCCTAAATATTAAAAAGAAACAAGAGGAGGAAAATGCAACAATGAGCATATATTTCCCAAGATGCAGGAGGAAGCATTCATCAATGGAGTTCCCATTGGATAACATTTCAGTTTGTGGCTTCTGCACAGGGGACCACTCAACTAAAAAATGTCCATCATTGAACAATTTTTTATCCGTCTATAGGAGTGGGGATCCTGGGGAGTCCTCTTATGCACCTAGGAGGCCATGAAATCCTAGGAACCAAACTACATACCCAGATCTACAACCTCAAGTTCCACCCTATTATCAACAACCACAACAGTGGAACTCACCAAGATGGAAAAATTGGTCTACACAATACCAAAATCCTTGGCTTGAAGGATGGGGAGGAGGGAATAACCAAGGGAACCCTCAAGCTCCACCTATCCCTATGACGAACCATCCTTATCCTCAGTTTCCACCAAACATTCTACAGCTTCTGCCAGGTTTTGTTCCACCACCTTTACCTCTTATTCCACAACAAAAACCGCAACAATATCATAATGCAAGCTCCCCAAGAACGACATTATTACCGGAACAACCAGTGCCCAATAATAATAACCCCAATCAACCTCTTCACAGTGTTGAGATGCAGGCCTTCTCGACGTATGTTATTTCTCATGTTCCATTGCGGGAGATTCATCTAAGGTCATGAAACGTTCTGGATAGGAAGAGACCTTCAATAGTCATCCATGAAGAAGAATAAGAGGAAACCCCAAAGCAACCCACAGATGACACTAGGTGGGAAGATGTTATTATTCCTAAGAGCCAAGAACCCAAGCTTCTCCAAAATGAACCTTCACAAATTACAAAGACCCCTCCTTATCTAGAAAGATTAGTAATCGAGAAACCTACCACCCGACTGGAATTTGACATCTTGAATGAATTGAAGAATATTTGTATCAAGATTCCCTTGCTACAATCCATTAAGGATATTCCAATCTATAGTAAGGTGGTCAAAGAATCGTGTATTAAGAAGCCAGGAAGGAAGAAAAAGGATCCTCCAACAGTATATTTTATAGGATAAATGTTTGAGTACATATAAGAGCAGCCCAAGGTAGAAAAATACAAAAACTTAGGAAACCCCATAGTAACCATAACCATTAATGAGGTTTCCATTGGAAACACTCTCATAGACCTAGGGGAAGCCATAAATGTTATTACCGTTACTACCTTGGAGTAATTACAGTTAAAACCTCTTATTAGACCTACCCCAACCATTTTTGAATTAGCAGATAAGACTAGGGTTATACCTAAAGGAATTTTGGATGATATCATGGTTACTTTATCCTCATGGGAGTACCTAGTAGAATTTCTGGTCATCCACTCAAATGATCCTACCAAAGACCATCTCGTTATTTTCGGAAGACCTTGGTTAGTCACAACCAATGCATTTATTGGTTGTAGAGAGGGATAAATGACCATCTCAAATGGAATTTCTATCCAAAATCTCACCATATATCCTCCATCTCAACCTATCATGGATAATCTATGGTGTCTTGAATGTCCATATGAGAATGAGGATTGGGAAGAACCTATGTTTCCAAGTGACCATGCCTGGGCACTGTAGGAGCACACAATAAAAAATGTGCTAAACCCATTTATTTTTGCTATTACGTGTGTTGATTTTCCACAATCGTTTCCCCAATTTGAATACATGTTTGGGGAAGAATTTTAGGAAAAATTGGACCCATACATTTTGTCCTCAACATGTTTTATCTTTGAGATAAATGAGCTTGCCATATCTCATACCATGCCATACGATGTTAGGTAAACCCAGAGAAGGATGAACCGAACACTCAAAGATATAGTAAAAGAGGAGATCCAAAAGTTATTAAATGTCAGATTTATTTATCCCATCTCCAACTGTAAGTGGGTGTCCCCACTTGTAGTAGTTCCAAATAAAGTGACCAGGAAATGGATAATTTGTGTTGATTTTCGGAAATTCAACAAAGCCACTCTAAAGGACTACTTTCCTCTTCCTTTCATTGACCAAGTTTTGGATACCCTGTCTGGAAAGAAATATTTCTCCTTTTTAGATGTTTATAGAAGGTACAATCAAATTCTCATAGCACATGAGGATCAGGACAAAAATACCTTTACTTGTCCTTGGGGCACCTATGCCTATAGGATCTTTCCATTTGGATTGTGTAATGATCCTGCCACATTTCAACGAGCAGTACTAGGGATATTTGTTGATCTTGCTTTTTATTGTGTGGAGGTATACATGGATGAATTCATAGTATATGACAATACTTACCAAGAAGCATTAGATAATTTAGAAAAATTCCTTATTAGATGACAAGAAATGAACCTATCTCTAAGTCATGAAAAATGTAAAGTTTTGTTGACTGAAGGAGTGGTTCTGGGACATCACGTTTCATTTGAAGCGATCAAAGTCGACCTTGCAAATATTGAGGTCATCGTCAGACTTCCACCCCCCAAAACTCAAAAAGAGCTGAGAATATTTCTTGGACATGCCAGATACTACCAATGGTTTATTGAAAATTTTACAAATATTGGTGCACCCATGTTTGGATTATTAATAAAGGATGTTGATTTTCTTTGGAATGAGAAGTATCAAACTGCCTTTGAAATCCTAAAAGCTACGTTGTTTGTGGCACCAGTTCTTAGGGGGACCAATTGGGCTCTCCCTTTTCACATATTCACTGATGCCTTTGACACCGCAATAGGAGGAGTATTAGGGCAGAAAGAAGAGAAGTAGTCCTATTCCATTTATTTTGTGAGAAAGAACTTGTCTCCTGCCAAGTTAAACTACACAATTATTGAGAAGGAATTCTTGGCAGTAGTTCATGCTATCAATAAGTTTTGCCACTACATCACATCTTACGAAGTATCCATACATACAGATCACTCTGCCATTTGATTTCTCATGAATAAACCCATAACTAATGGCCAAGTGACTAGGTGGCTCCTGCTATTGCAAGAATTTAATCAGGGATGATTTTAAGGATGGAAATTTATTTTAAACTGTAGAAACCTTGGCGAATCTTACTAATCCTTCATATGCTAACTATAAATGATTGGCGATATTTTTGTAAAAATATTTAAATTTGTAAGGATTTTATATAGTTTTTATAAAATTTTGGCGATTTTTAAGGTAAAATAATTTTATCCTATAGAATTTGGGCGAATCATTTTTAAAATATTGAATCTCGTTTTTGGAAAAACCATGGAAAATTAGACCATGAGAGAAATTTAGCCCCTAAAATCATCCCTGAATTTAATATCACCGTGCTTGACCAACTTGGAAAGGATAATTTAGTAGTTGATTTTCTTTCACAAATAAAAAATGAGGAAGATGATATTCTTGTAGATGATAGTTTCCCAGACGAACACCTTTTTTCCCTTTCTGTAAATACCCCATGGTTTGCAGATATGGAAAACTATTTGGCTACTAGGAAGTTACCATCTCATTTGTCACCTCATGTAAAACATAGAATTATCACGCAAAGTGCCAATTACTCTTGGGTTGGCCATGATATTTTTTATACAGGTCCTGATTTGATTATTCATAGATGTGTCTGAGAAGACGAGATACCATAAATACTACGAAGTTGTCATCATGGGACATGTGGTGGCCATTTTTCTAACAAACGTACATCATATAAGGTGTTACATTCAGGTTACTATTGGCCTAGCATTTTCAAGGATGTTTCCAAGTATGTCAGGAGTTGTGATAGTTGTAAAAGAATAAGAAGACCTATGTCAGCTAAAAAAATGCCCTTGCATGCCCAAGTTATGATAGAACCTTTTGATAAATGGGCCCTTGACTTTGTAGGACCAATTTCACCCATGTCTCATAATAAAAACTATATTTTGGTTTGTACAGATTATGTCACCAAGTGGGTAGAGGAAAAATCCCTATTTAGGGCTACAGAAAAATCCGTTGTTGAATTTATCTATGAATATATCTTTACCTACTTCGGTGTTCCTAGTGAAATTGTTACAAACCAAGGCACTCAATTCACTTCCAAGCTAATGAGAGAACTAATAGAGAAATATGGGATTAAACACTGTAAATATTTTCCATACCACCCACAAGATAATGATCAGGTAGAGTCTACAAATAAAGTTTTGAAAGCTATCTTAACCAAGACTGTTCAATTACATCATCGGTATTGGGCTGATAGGCTTCCAGAGCATTTGTGGGCATATAGGACCACCTGGAAAAACACCACTGGGCACACCGCTTATGAGCTAGTATATGGGAAACAAGTAATTATACCAATAGAATTTCAAGTAAGGACCTTTTGTATTTCCATAGAATTGGGATTAAACTTAGATGAGGCTCATAAAAAATGAACCCTACAATTAAATGAGTTGGATGAGATCAGGCAAGATGCTATCCAACGAACAATATTGGTCCAAAAAAAGAGGAGCAAGTGGCATGACAAGTTTATCAAGAAGAAACACTTCCAACCTTGTGATTGGGATTTATTGTTTTATTCCCGATTTAAAAATTTCAAAGGAAAACTCACCACTTGGTGGTTGTGTCCTTACGAGGTAGTCACTGTGTATGGAAATTGAGCTATGAAAATCAAAACAATTGATGATGGACAAGTCTCCTTTGTAGTAAATGGACACCGACTCAAAATTTATCACAGGCCCATTTCCAAAGAAGATTTTCTATAGGTCATGTAAAATGACAAGGCATTGGCCTTAGTAGATGAGGAATTCCCCCCTTGTTCTTCAATGTTTTTTGAATTTTCGACTGTACATACGTAAATAAATTTGAATTTTGTTGATAGATAATTCTAGAGATTTCTGTAGGTATTTATTTCACCAGGAGTAGATAGTTTCAAGGAAATATAAAAGAAGGATTTTTCTTCAAAACATTGCTATACTTGAACCTTTTTGTCAACTAAGCATCAAATGAATAATGACTTGTTGTAATTAGCCATATTTTTGCAAATATTTTCATCTTCTTTTTCTCAAGGCATCTTAAGAAGCAGTTGCTCTTGAAAAATTTCACCACTATATAAGAAGTGATATCGTAACCATCAATATTAGAGGTCACTCGTATATTTTTCCAAAGAAACTAGACTAAGTGAGTAAAGTATCTTTATTAAAAGGTAACAAGGAGGTCGGATTAGCGGTTAGCCATGGAAACATAGAAAGAAAGGGGAAGAAAGTGAGATGAGCTTAAAGATACCTTTATGTTCTTTCGCAATGGTACCATACACTACACACTAAAAATAATTGATTATATCATATATTTAGATAGTCTACGTCTGCTTAAGTACCCCTTACATTAGGACAATCACTAAGGAATATATAGCAGAAAGTCATCCTCTAACATAAATATCATCCCAATTAAAAAAGAGAAAAAAATTGTTTTCAAAGATGTCCCCCCATCTTCTTGCACAAAGCAATATTATATTAAAATCTTAAAAGATGGAGGGCCAGTCTTTGAGGGTGTAAGAGGCTAACCCATCGGGATACTGAACAGGTCTGCTGGCAGCGGGTACCGGCCTGTGGTATGACTAGGTAAACCTTCTGGAGTACTGAATAGACTTGCTGGCAGTGAGGCATTCCACCTAGCGAGGATGATAATCTGACAAAATATAAATAAGAAATTTAAACTTGTCCTGATGTACGACATTACTTTTAGACAAAGATGACACAAATTATGTATGGTTAAGCTAAGGTTAATGAACTCCATAAATTTTCCATTGGTAACTAACTTTGAGAATATCTTGAAACTCTCTCGCCTACCTCTTATTATCTTTAGATATCATCTCTTATCCTATAGGTGTGGCCATATTCTAACCATCTCGCTAGACCGATATGTGAAATTTATCTCTACACTTAACAAGTTGTAAATCTTCATCTATTGGGATAATTGACTGGTTTCCTATATTTTTTATTGTGATGTGTCACAATACTTAGGTGTGGGGGAGGGGTTTGATGAGTTGACAAATGATAACACTTCCTAGAAGAAGTAAAATATTTGTAAAAATTTATGTGTATTGTTTTCATGATACAGGCTATGACATCAACAACTATTTTATTTTTGAAATGTTGATTCCCTGTGTGTTATAAACTATTGTACATTTCCGTAACAGACCACTTAACTGGTTTATTTTTGTTACAGACTATTCATTACAGAGTTAAGATTACATGTCTTATGTGAAATAAAGGAACGAATTGAGTGAGCACGATGGAAAAACAAATAATAATGTAACACTCTGCCTCTGCTCCTATTCACTATGACTGTCAAAATCGTTCTAATACTGAAGGTTGTGGATAAAACATCCATTAATGGAGGAATAAAATTCGTTTTGCATAGGGGTACCATATGGAGTTCCGTATGAGGTTCCATTTAAAATACCATATGAGGTGCCAGATGATGCACCATATGAAGGATCAAACGATATGTATACACCAGTTAATGTCCACAACTTCAGGTAACCAGGAATCAATTGCATTTATATGAATTAGTTAATGGAAATTGAGATTAAATGATATAATCCTTAGACATTTTTATGATAAAATGTCCAAGTCAAATACTTGGAGATTGATCTAACCTCTTCATCATTACGATTACCTCCCAAAAGATGCCTTCAAATTCGAAATCAGCGCACTCATGCTCACACATGGAAACTCGTGTGTGATGAATGAAACCGTTTCCAAATAAGGAACATTCAAAAATGGAGGGATCACTCAATTGGTTATCCCATTTATGCCTTGCGCTCACCCTCTGATCAATCTCATTTGCCTCTATCTAATTGCACTCAACCTCTTCCTAATTGTGCCCATCCTCTGTCTAATTCCACCCTATGTCCATTTCTCCACACCATCACCATGCCCAAATGGTATGAGTCATCCTCCTATACTGACCTATTTTCCATCCCTAAGTTCACACAGTGCAGAGAAGTGTTCCTTCACGCAGGGTGGGGGCTGTTATTGGCTCATTTGCAGGGCCATGATGATGGTGTTTCTATGCAATTATCCCTCAAATTTGATGGAAATATGGCACACGTGGGGTCTCTCACCTTCGTGATCTCTGAGGAATCCATTTCTTCATCCACAAAACTTCTAAGAGTTGGATACCACTAGTTTAAGAACCACCAATTTCCAAGAGCGAGCTATAACAGGGTTTTCAAACATGAATTTCAGAATATATTTGGATCTAAGGGATACTCCAAGGAGTGGATTAAAGAGGAGCTAATTAAACCTCTCATATTCATCACCAGATTGATCACTTGTGAAGGTAGATATTCTTTCTTTAAATCCTGTCACTTTCAATTATTATCTCACTTTCAGTTCAATAAGCCATCGAATTTTCCCTTTTACTTCTTAAAGAGTCTTGAGAAGATGTCTTCGCAAGTAAGGAAGAATGTAACCGATCCCAATAACAACCTATTTCACCATGGCCTTATCAAAATACTTGTCTTATTTGAGTTGGAAAAATAGGGGAAAACATGGGATGAGTTCATTTACCAATTTGCAAACCCTCATCTTACAATCAAGACTAGCAAGAAGACACTTGATATAGGGATTGTTACTCCACCCAAACCCCATTCTCCAAAGAATCCAAACCCTCCTTCTCAAGATATTTATTTACTGGACCAAAATTCTAAGAAGCTTGTTGATACCCTTGTAGCCTCATCGGGAAAGAAGACAGGGAAGCCTATTGCTAACCCCCAAATGCCTTCAACGTCTATTGATCCTACACCCAAACATTTACAAGAGGTAATTCAACAAGACGTCCATGTGGTCACCACAAATATGAGAGGAGCTAATCGATTTAATAGAGAGTATTTTCAAAAGAGTACCCGAAATACAAGAGGAAAACCTTGTGAAAAATCCTTGACCACTTCAGACCCTATCCATGTGTCCTCTGATCTCGAAATCCCTCACAAAAGACTTAGGGAAGTGTCTACAAAAGAATTGGAGCCTCATAGAAAGACACCATATGAACCTACTTCTCCTCATAAAGCCCCCGTTACCCCTACCTCACAGATGCCTACCCCATATCCTAAAACTGATAGACTTTCTATGTCTTTCAAGGGATCTAAGACCTCCTCCGAGATATATGATATTTCTCCAACCATTGAAAAACTACAATAGGAAAATGATCAGCTTCTGCAACAATTGGAAGAGAGGAAGACTTTGGATAAACATCTTCACCATGACAATGAAGTACTCCAATAAAAGGTGAATTCCCTTCAATGATTGGTTGACGAAATGACCAAAACCAATCACAATGTCAGGAGATAATTGAAAAAACATAAGAGGCACAAGACATAATATTCAGGGCAAGAGGGAGAAGCTTCTAAAGCTAATCTTTCTCAGTAAATTTAGTCATATGGGGAAATTCATTTTTGTTTGCAGTGGGACCTGCAAAATCCTAGGTGTGGGGGTAATGTTGGGCTCATGATTTGGTTAAATTAATGATGATTATTAGATCCTTTTTTACTGGTATTATATGTGTATTTTACTATTTTGAAGAAGTTTTCAAGGATTCTTATATCAAATTGTAATAGATTATACTAGGTACGTATGATTGATGTTTTGTGATGATTTCAAGTTTAATTCATATTGATTTAATGATTCCAAAGAGATAATGCGTGACCTATGTGTCACAGGGAAAAATCACATGGCGTTTTTCCATCCAGTAGCTCATCTGGTACTGCATTTGGTACTCCATTCAACACTCCATCCAGCACTAAAACCGTGGGGAGTTGGCAGTTTTTATATCGATGACCTGTGATGGGAAATCGATGACACGGGTTTTTCTCATGCTTGTGGCCTCCAACTACTAAGCTCTTGACATCTTGAATTGATTTGTTATGCTAAGCGTTGAGTGGCTCGTTTGGTTTCTAGAAGCCACAGGCAGTTTTAGTGCATTTAATGTAATTTGTTGTTTTTAGAGGAGGTCGACCCTTCTAGTCCTCTACCTCTCGAATTGTAACTATATAAATACCACATTAGTGGTTAGACAAATATCTAAGGATTGTTAAGACTTTCCAGGAATTGGTAGAATCGTTCTTTATTGTGTAATTTCCATAGACTTGTGAAAAACTGTGTTTTTAATTTAAATTCCAGAAGCATGTTGATTCAGCTCGTGATTCATTGTTGAGAAGTAGCCACAACCTACTGGGGGGGCCACCAGTGGTCTGGGTGAATAGTTAAATAGTTATCTCGTGCAATTTCCATTTCTTTCATTTTCCTGTACATGTGTTTTTATCATTTTTCATGTTGTGTATTTATTTTTCATAATTTAGTTGTTTCAAATTCCTTTTTCTAGGTTGCTTGTAAAGGATAGTTGTTAATATGATGTGTCTTTTTAATTAGTTAGTAAATAGCTTGCAAGATTAGCTACTAACCTTGTTGTGTGATTAAAGGCTAGTTTGAATTTCTGTAGATTGAAGTAGAATAGTTAGAAAAAGGTATTAAGTAAAATTGAGTATTGAGTTAATGCAGAACATAGAGTTTCTTTGGAAACGTTTCGATGGATGAATAGTTACTAGTTTAGATTTTAATTCTCAGTTTGCTTATCTAGTTTGCTTATCAATTTTGTTGTAGTATGATGAGATAGAAGTAGAGTTTAAATTATGTTTTCATAAGCATTTTAACTTGCAATTTGAATTGTTAATAATAGGATTAGCGTAGTTTATTTTATGAAATTTCCATTCTAGATTTAAATTTCAATTTTAATTAGAAGTTTGAGTTTGAGTTAGGATTTTTGTTACAAGTTTCTATTTGTGCGAATTTTATTACATTAGCATAAGAGTGCAATTGAAATAAGTAGAATAATGTTTTCTTATCATTGATTATTAATGCACAAATTGAGATATCACGAGGATTTTTGTTCGACAACACAGGTATTCCAACAGAGGACGAACACCTTCAGTAACCACTCACATAACCAGATCAAAGATCAACACACCGATGTTTTCACGTGGTAAAACCCCTACGGGGAAACATCCACGGCCCCAGCCAACGCGCGCGACCCCGATAGCTGACCACTTGGGCGATTTATTAATGCTGAAAAAGATTACGGAGAAGTTTACAAGAGAGTTTCTATTCGATCATCGGCAAATGACCCTCCATGCTCTTTAAATAGAGATCATGGACCAATCAGTGTTAAGCCACAGATCAATGGCGTTAATATCCAGTATGAACGTCGAGATCACTCTATGTAGAAGTATATCATGACCGTCCGGATTGCCTAACTACAAATGCATACTAATGCATACTAAAGAAACACACTACTTTTACCTATGACAGTAGACCAGAGTAGATCTTAACTAACTCTAGTGTCTAAAATATCCTAACATCCCCCTTAAGAACAACTTGGGATAAGTTGAAGGATTTACAATAATGACACAATAGGAGAAGGAAGGGAGGCATTAGAGCCTATCCCCCTTTAATGACAACTTTTTGAACTCCTAGCATAGATCGAAGTTTGGAAAACATGCAATAGAACTTTGTGAAAATGTCGCAGCAGTCTTTACAGCCAGGGCAAAGAGCACTTCAATGCTTGATATGAATAAACTTCTGATGAAGTGCATGTAGCTCGATGTGTTTGCTTCTGGCGATGTTGGCGGGTCTTTGGCAAGCTTGATGTTTTTGATTGTCACACCAAAGAGAGTCTGCAATTGGGATCTTTGGTCTTTGAGTCAAACTTCACGAAGGATGCATTGACCCGCAGGGGCTTCGACTTGCATTGCATTTTCCGATTTTCGCCTGTAGAAAGAAAGTGCAATAGCCTATTGTTTCTTACGGGCCAAAGTGGCGAGGTCCTAAACCAAGGCTGAAAATGTAACCTAGCAGTAGACTTCCAATCATCGGTCGCCCGGCCCAACCCGAATTAGTGAAACCAACCAATGAGGGAATTCCCCACAGTAATGTATCCCAAAGTGACAATTACACGAACATACTTGAAAGTATCCCCTTTTAGGCTGCTTTCCAATGGCTTTCATGGGGTGTTTGCATATATCGAACGTCCCGAATAACAACAAAGGAAAGAATCGGGGCGGGTATGGAAGGTCAGAGTATAAGAGGCTACCAACTAGCCCCGGCCCGATCACGAGTGGCATCAACTTAGGGGAGAAGTACAAGTGGCGAGAAAGCTTGACTCGGTGGAAGGGAAGGGGGTTGGTTACAATGGAATCCATGGCGAAGAGGTCACAAGCATACGTAGGCTGGGAAAGAAAAATTCCTTCATTAGTTTAGCAGAAAAACTTGGAGGCCAAGAAATAATTTTACAAAAAGCCTAAGTCTGTCATTTCAGAATTTTTCTTAAGGACAGTTTTCACATGGTTTAAAAGTTTTTGAGTCACTACCGGTAAGGATAAGGTCATCAACATAAAGGACAAGATGATGAGATGGCTTCCTACTTTGGTATAGACAGTAGGATCGAGAGAATGGCATCTAGAGAATCTAGTGGTAATAGAAAGCTATCCATTTTGGCATACCAAAGATCGGGGGAGCTTGCTTGAGACCATAAAGAGATTTCTTGAAGTGACAAACAAGGCTAGAGTCATTACGGACATAACCGGAGGTTGTTCCATGTGAATTTCTTCTTTCAAATCGCCATGCAAGAAGCTGATTTAACATCCATCTGATGGATCTCCCATTTATGTGAGAAGTACGGCAAGGGGCACTGGAAGGATGCTAAGATTCATTTTGGCCTGAGGGCAGAGGAACATTATAGTCAATGCCTTCAACTTGGAAAATACTTTGGCAACTAATGGAGCCTTATGTCTTTCAGCTCTCATCGATGCATACTTGGATTCCGGTATACCCATTTGCATCTAACAAAGTTTTTCTTCCTTTTGGAAGAGGTACAAGATCTAAAGTATCGTTTTCCATTAAAGAGCGATACTCCTCATTCGTTGTTGTATCCCAATCAGGATGACTGAAGCTTTTTGCAAATGTCTACGGATCAGCAGGTTCGACTTGAGCCAAAGAGAAGAGGCTTGTTGGAACTATGAACATGTTCAATGTTGATTAGAAGTGTCACCAACTAGGTCACTGGCATATTCCCTTGTTGTATGGACCCATCAAGGAAGTTGTGGAGTTGATGCAAGTTCAGGTTCAATATATTAATTTAGAGGATGAGGTTGAGTAGGTAAAGCATTTTTTTCATCCTCACTTTCATTATTTGAAGAAGAATCCAAAATAGAAAGAGAAGAAGGCACAAACGCCAAAAGATGGCTCATGGGCGAAGAAGGCACACCAGCGAATTAGGATCATGAGCCAAGAGATTTTCATCAAATTTAACATCTCTTCTAAGAATAATTTCATTACAATGTGGCTGAAGAAGTCTATAACCTTTGACATCTTGAGGAATGACAGCATAAATATACACTTCTCCTTTTAGGTTGTAATGCTTTTCGTTTCTCATCGGAATGTGAGCCCATGCTATCTTACATAGCAAATACCGCAGCGGTGACACATGCAGTTTAATTTTAGTCCAAGCTTCTTAGGTGTTATATTTTTTAGAGCCTTTGTGGGGTCGCGATTGACTATGTAATTTGCCGCGAGTTGATTGCTTCTTCCCAATACGTAGACTTAATCCCTTAGATTGGATCATACAATTATACATTTCTTTTAATGCGCGGTTCTTTCTCTCAACAACACCATTTTGTGTGGTGTATATGGAACGGTGTGTTGCATTTGGATGCAACACAATGTTCCATATAAACCAAAAAAAAAAAATTATTTTTTCACATATTTGCCTCCATTATCGTTCTTAACCTTTGAATTTGATGTCAGTTGCTTTTCTACAAAGGGCCTTGTAGACCCAAAGAAACGTCACTTTAGTTTAAGAAGTAAACCAGAATGCGATGCGGAAAAGTCATCAATGAAAGTTAAAGAAATACTTACACCAGAAGAAGGAGAAAGAGGGACACACAAATCCTTTGTGAACAGGCACCAGGGACAGAAATGCCCAGAGAGCGCGTTTGTCAAAAGCGTCAGATGATGTTTGCCCAGAACACAATAGGCACACCATCTCTGCATGAAACAGGAGAGACCAGGTCACCATCTGTTGATTACATAGTTGTTGCAATGAAGGTGTTTAGATGACCAAACGCTCATGCCAAAGTTTCAAGTCATCGCTATGAGCAACAAAGAAAGCGATGAAAAAGTGATGACCCAAAGTTGCCAAACTTGTAAAACCTGATAATATCATCCCGGTGATTCCATTTGTAAGAACATGTTTAGGATCCTTTAGATCCTTAATTACAACGTGGTGAGGTGAAAACTTGACGGTTTTACACCTTCATTTGAATGAGTGATTTGATGTACTTATAGAAGGTTATAAGAAAGACTCGGAACACATAATGCATCATTGAAATGACCATTTTGTACTGTTTGTTCGGATCCTGCAACACTAAAGAGAGAGATCTATCATCACCAGCAAATATTTCCTTGGTGTTACATTCTTTTAGAGTAGAAAATATGTTTTTATACTTAGCCATATGATAAGTATAAAGCCATATTTTATGCTCTGAATCAATAAGCCACTCATCCCGAGGAAGAAGCGGTAGTAGAAGGTGTATTGAAGGAAAAACCATAGCGAAAAGTGCATGTCCATGAGAAGAAGAATAAGAGGAATCAATCTTGATGTTGTGCTTCTTCATGTTGCTTCCTAAGACTTCCATCTTCAGGAAACATCTGGACTCATCATGACCATCTTTATTACAAAAGTTGCAATGTTTGTTAGTATTCTTTTATATTTTGATCCTTTGTGCACCATTAGAATTTGAAGCTATCGGCGTCTTTGGGACCCTTGCCAGGTTGTTTGTTGTTATGGCGAGGATGTTGCTTCTTAGGATATGGGGACATTTTTCTGTTGAGCAACTAAGGCTTTGTTTGAGAATTACCTGCGGTGTTGATACCTCAAGTTGTAGAAGCTTATCTTCCTCTAATCAAAGAAGTACAAAGGACTCAAGAGTGGGTTTACATAAGCTTCCCTAGAGCCTCTTTCATGGCATAAAGGTGGGTAAAACACAGTATGCACTACCTGGCTTAGAAAGAATAATAAATATGCAACGTGGTTCCTTCGTTTTTATGTTGCATTCTATACATAAAAGTCGAGTGTTTTAAACTTAGATAGATAGTCTCCAAGGCAGAAAAATCACTTGGACTCAAGGTCGGTGTTTGATTTTCTTGTTGTGCTCGAATAATATTGAGTTTACCAAACCTGATTCAATCTTGTCCCAAAGCTTCTTAGGGGTCATTAACTCCTTGAAGATGGTACCTTAGATCGAGGAGATGGACATTCAATTAGTCCGTGTACGTCATTCTATTATTCCATTTTGGATTATCATCGGGTTGTTTCCGTTCCATGGTAATCGATACAGACCTTTACTTCTTAATAAATCTTCCATATGGGATCTCAGTTGGAAGTAGTTGTATTTATTAAACATGTGATACTAGCAAAGGCTCCCTCTTTAAATATGCGAGATAATGTGGTTTTAAAAATTGAAACTGATGATGCGGATGGAAAGATCTCGAAAAGTTATGCGGTTTTAAAAAAGACGGCCTTGGCAGATTTTCGATGTTAGAGTTATGTCCTTTTTAAAAAAAAAAACTGAAAAAAAAAACCCGCATTGAGCGGTCTTAAGCTACTTTATGAAGTGACCCACTTTTATAGAAAGTGGGGATCACTTTTACAATGAAGTTACCTTATAGCGGAAAAGTTGCATGCAAATAAATAATACAAATAAAATATAAGTTACTTATAGTGATTCACTTTTATGCTTGAAGTGAAATGCACTTTACAATTTTATGAACTTTTCAAAAAAAGTAACAAAGAGAGACTTGAACTCAAGACCTCTTATATCAGGCAAGTTTAACTTAGTGATTTGGCAAAACATATTGTAATGTTGAAGGAGGATTGGGGTGTTGTTGTTGTTGTTGTTGTTGTGGAAAATGACCTTGGAGAGCATGCTCAAAAAAACTCTTTTCACACAAAGAAAAATTAAACACCGATGACAAGGGGTTAGATCTTTCGGTTAGCTTACGGAGATGCACCTTTCTGCTCTGTTTCTGATTTTCGAGATCGCACAAAGCATGGGGCAAAGAGCATCATGAGATCTAAAGAGCGGCGGAAAAACACAAATCAGAAATAATCAAAACTTTGCAAAAATTTAAAAATCGCGTATTAGTTACTATACCTCAGTTAAATTTGTAATGGCCATTATCTTGGGCAAAGCGAGAAGCTTTGGTGACGAAGTGTTCTACAGATAAGAAAAGCGTGCTCCGACCGCAATGGAACAGTCCTTTCAGCCAAAAATGTACAGAAATGCCAGAAAATGGAGATGAGAACCGGCTTCCGCGATCACCGATCTACCTAGCGGGAGCGAGTCTTCAAATAGGCTACGATACCATGTTCGACAACACGGTATTCCAACAGAGGACGAACACCTTCCGGTAACCACTCACATAACCGGATCAAAGATCGACACACTGATATTTTTCCATTGGTAAAACCCTACGGTATCCACGGCCCAAACCAGCGGCGGCCACTTGGGGCGGTTTATTAATGCAAAGAAAGATTCTGAGATTTTTACAAGAGAGTTTATCACAATCGATCATCGGCAAATGAAAGCCCTCCATGCTCTTTAAATAGAGATCATGGACCAATGGAGTTGTTAAACCCGCGGATCAATGGCCGTTAAGATCGAGGAAGAGTATGAGCAGGTGGGATCGCACTCTATGTGGGGAACATATCGTGGCGGAGTGGGATTTGCTAACTACAAATTCATACTAATGCATACTAAAAACACACTTTTACCTATAGCGACATATCATACTAATGCATACTAAAGAAACACACTTTTACCTAACGACATATTAGACCAAGTAGATCTTAACTAACTCCTAAGTGTCTAAATATCCTAACAATTTTCAGGATAGTTGATATTTCTTCTATGATGGCTAAGCTCTCGTTAGATTGCTTGATTCATACTTTTCATTTCGCTATAGAAGTTAATATTGAATTTATCCCTCTTGAGCTATCACTAATCGTTAGATGTCATCGTGATGTCATAAGACATCGAAGACATAATCATCATCATTATATTTGAAGTTTCATGTTATTGTAGATTGAGAGTAGTTGTTGATTAATCTTTGAATATTGTCATGATGCTTTTAATTCAATAGGTTAATGTTTCCCTTTGCAGATTAGAAGTAATTATGAATTTTATCTTAAGAATAGAGTTCACTTTCTTAATAGTTGATTAGTTACCTGTTGATTATTTTTGATTAGTTTACTTGTTGCATAAGTTTTAGTAGGGTAGTTGTTTGCTTGTTTACTTTCTTACTTGTTGCTTCTCATTAATTTGAATAGATTGATTAGATTAGTTTGTTGTTGCTATTGTTCATTAATTTGAATATATTAAATAGATGGCTTGATTTTTCTCATTATATTTATTAAATTAACTTGTTCAAAGTAGGGTTTTCAATTGCTTCTTTAGGACAATCCATCGATCCATTGTTCAAAATTTACTTGGGGTAAATAGTTTAAGTTCCTTGATAGGGTTTTATCATTGATAGTCTTTTCTTAAGTAGAATATCTCTCAGTTAGGCCATTTCCTTAGTTAGACTATACTACCTCTAGATTTTCTACCTTGGCATATATAGTGCTACAACTCTAAGTTTACTTACCCCGGGTTGATAATTTAATTGAGGGTTTTTAGTGCATATAGAACACCCATCGTTTTTGGCGTTGTTTCCAGGGAGTTGTCTCAAGGTAGGAAATAGATCATTTCTAAAACCTTAGCATTAGTTTGGTGGAAACGGAACTTTAAGATGAGAGGTAAGAACTTGCACATTTGTTATAGCAGGTTCCCCCAAACCCAATGGTATTTTTTCTTTTTGTTTTCTTTCA
This sequence comes from Picea sitchensis, assembly GCA_010110895.2. Lineage (NCBI taxonomy): Eukaryota > Viridiplantae > Streptophyta > Pinopsida > Pinales > Pinaceae > Picea > Picea sitchensis. The sequence goes on along the minus strand of SNQJ01S0022365.1, from coordinate 23,995 downwards.
TGAACAGTCCTAGGGACCCAAAAGGTAGATACATTAAATCTGAATTAGAACTTTAAACCAAGGTTCCTTCCAACCTTTTTGGGGGAAGGAACATTCCACTCATAAACTCCGTAGACCAATACCAAAAAACATAAACTAGCTCAACCCAAAGAGATAAAGCAGTGTCTGAAGAGGGAGCACTATAGAACATAAAATTGAAGCATCAATAATAGTGGGATGGGAGGAAAGAACACTCGAGCCTTCTGTAGAACTAAAGAATACAAACTTTGTTTTCCTACCATCATCAGGAGATCCTAATTTTTAAGATATCTTAGACCCTTAACAGGTGAATATCTTGTTTGGTAATTCAACCAATATAATTGTCTCTCAAATTGATACAGAAACTTTGGCACCCATAACCTCAACCGGCTCAAGTAGAGTGCCAAGAAACCAAACAATCAAAAGACCTTCCCATCATAGGGATATGTTTCCTAGTCAAAACCCTTGGGATATCTTGTTCTCTTCAAAGATAAAGAACCTAAGTACCTTATTTTTGGAAATCAAACCAATATGGATGATTAGGAGGATCACATCAATGTAAGAGAGGAGGACGGAGAAGAAGATGGAAACCAAACCGTAACTACCTTCAGGTTTCCAATTTTGGACACCACACCAAATGTCAATATGAAAAATATCCCCCCCTCAACACTGCCCACCTTTTATGGTAAAAGCAGTGAATATCTGGATACCTTCCTATTTGAATTCAACATATTGTGTAGGAGCTACAACTACTTACAAGATGCCCAAAAACTAAAACTCTTTCCTGCCACCCTCAAGGACTCTGGACTAACATGGTTCATGGGGTTGGGATAGTCTAGTATTAGGTCTTGGGAAGCCATGAAAGATATGTTTCTTACAAAGTACCAAGACTGTTGCAAGACCAAGGAATCTCGTGATGATATTTTCAAAGTCCAACAGTTAGAAGATGAGAATCTAGAGGATTATATGGAACGATTTTATTATATCTCTCAGAAATCAAAGTACCATGACCTTCCAGATGATGTAGTTAGGGATCTTTTCCTTAAGGGAATTTTAGAGGAATACATAGAAATATGTAATCTGAAGGAATTAGGTGACATCGCCCATAAACCATTTTTCGAGATCTGTGAAATGTGTAAAAATTATTCGAGGAGTAGATCTAAAACAGGGAAGAATGTTCGGGATCCCTAAAGTAGAAACTTAAAACCAGCTAGTTCAGGTGGTATCATGAGAGTAGAGATAGGGAACCTCTTATAGAATTTCAAAATAGATATCTTAAGCACAATAGGTTCCCAATTGGACAACCTAAAGATTAAAAAGAAACAGGAGGAGAAAAATGCAACAATGAGCATATATTGCCCAAGATGTAGGAGGAAGCATTCCTCAAGGGAATTCCTATTGGATAACATTTCAGTTTGTGTCTTCTGCATAGAGGACCAATCAAATGAAAAATGTCCATCATTTCCCGATTTGTTAGCCATATATAGGATTGGGGATCCTGAGGATTCCTCTTATGCACCAAGGAGGCCATGGAAGCCAAGGAACCGACCTACATACTCGGATCTACAACCTCAAGTTCCACCCTATTATCAACAACCACAACAATGGAACTCACCAAGATGGAAAACTAGTCTACACAGTACCAACATCCTTGGCTTCAAGGATGGAGAGGAGGGAATAACCAAGGGAACCCTCAATCTCCACATGTCCTTATGACCAACCATCCTTATCCTCAGTTTCCACCAAACATTCCACAACTTCTGCTAGGTTTTGTTCCACCACCTTTACCTTCTATTTCACAGCAACAATTGCAACAATATCAGAATGCAATCTCCCCAAGACTGAAATTATTACTGGCACAACCAGTGCCCAATCCCAATAATAAGCCCACTCAACCTCTTCATAATGTTGAGATGCAGGCCTTCCTGACGTATGTTATTTCTCTTGTTCCATTGCAGGAGATCCAACTAAGGTCAGAAAACATTTTGGACAGGAAGAGACCTTCAATATTCATCTAGGAAGAAGAAGAAGAGGAAACCCCCAAACAACCCACGAGTGACACTAGGTGGGAAGATGTTATTATTCCTAAGAAACAAGAACCCAAGCTTCCCCAAAATGAACCTTCACAAATTACGAAGGCCCCTCCTTATCTAGAAATATTAGTAATCGAGGAACCTACCACCCGACCATAATTTGACATCTTGAATGAATTGAAGAATATTTGTGTCAATATTCCCTTGCTACAAGCCATTAAGGATATTCCAATCTATAGTAAGGTGGTCAAAGAATTGTGTATTAAGAAGCGAGGAAGGAAGCAAAAGGATCCTCCAACAAAACATTTGATAGGAGAACTTTCTGAGTACATATTAGAGAAGCCTAAGTTATAAAAATACAGAAACCCAGGAAACCCCATAGTGACCATAACCATTAATGAGGTTTCCATTGAGAACTTTCTTATAGACCTAGGGGCAGCCATCGATGTTATGACCATTACTACCTTGGAGGAATTACAATTAAAACCTCTTCTTAGACCTACCACAACCATTTTTGAATTAGCAGATAAGACTATGGTTATACCTGAAGGAATTTTGGATGATATCATAGTTACTTTAGCCTCATGGGAGTACCCGGTAGAATTTCTGGTCATCCACTCAAAGGATCCTACCAAAGGCCATCCCGTTTTTTTGGGAAGACCTTGGTTAGCCACAACCAATGCATTTATTGGTTGTAGAGAGGGAGAAATGACCATCTCAAATGGACTTTCTATCCAAAATCTCACCATATATCCTCCAAATATCATGGATAATTTATTGTGGCTTTAATGTCCATACGAGAATGAGGACTAGGAATAACTCGTGTTGCCAAGTCTTGCTGATGACTTCCTTCTTCCCATATATCCATGGATGGAATGTTATAGAACTCTTGAGCTTAGTTTCCATATTCTCCCACAATATATTCTAGAAGGAACTGACAAATATATGTCCCTTTCTGAGATGATGCTCCTTGATATCCCAAAGTGCACATAGACCTAGTCAAAGAATAACCTTGTTTCTTCCTATCCATTGATGGTACTTTTACAAGGCAGGAGAACACACATTTTCTTGAACCTATAAACTAAAACAATTAAATATTCATGTCCATGTTGCGTGGTTGGTGAACCACCCACAAAATCCATGGAAATGATTTCACAAAGTATATTGGGTGCGAGTAAGGGATGATGTAGACCTTTCCTCTTGTTATAGGGCATGCCAATACAACAACCTATAAATCCTATAATATATCTTGCTACATATTATTGCATTCTAGGGTAGTGAAAATACCTTTGTAAGTTGGAAATTGTCTTCCCAACACCAAAATGTCTGACCAACTTGGAGGTGTGAGCCTCTCTAATAAATTGCAATCATTGACCTTTAGAAACAAAAATATTGTCGAGATTATAGAGTAGGCCATTTTGGAAATGATATTCATCCTTGTTGTCACCTTCTTCTATATGAATTTGGCCCTGTCTCTTTTGAGATACCTCCTTGAAGTCATCATATTCTATGTATGCCTCTTTGTATGCATCATGGGTAAAAGTATCCATGTGAATCAAGGTTCCCAAAGCTGTAATATTGGTTGTGGGTGGTTGTGAAACCATTTATGTCAACTTGTTTGTGCTACCCTTCTTATAATTTATGACCAAATAAAACTGGTGTAAGAACCCCATCCATTTGTAGTGCTTTGTTTGTTGTAACTTACTCCAGTCTTACAAATATTGGTGGGACTGGTGATCTGTGTGGATGATTGTCTCCTTGCCCATCAAATAGTGCTTCCACTTTTTGACAGCTTGTACCAAGGAATACTTTTGAAGGGAGATATTCCCAACATGACGACTATCTTTCTGAACTCACTAGTGTACTCTTGTACACTTTTTCCTTTCCTCTTCCTGAAGTAGTGCCACCATATCCATTGGTTCTATACATAACTGATAGGGTATAATTGGGACTTGATGAGGGTTTTGAAGTACTCCCACCTAGTTTCTAGTGGATCACCTTCCATCCTATTTTTTTTTGTATGGATTTCCCACTAGGTTAAATCACAACACTCTAACGCCGATCTAGAAAATGAATCTTTTTCTCTCATCTATATGGTGAACACTATAATAAGATTCTAGTTGATGTAACCAATGATTCAATTTTAATGCATCGATATCACCTTGGTATGGATTTATGTCCATTTTGTCTTCCATCTTAAATAGAGACTGTGAAGGGTTAACAACAATCAAACTCAACTGCTCTTTCTCGGCTAATTTTCGTGACTCTTTTTCTGGGTCTTTATTATCTCCCAATTTCCAGTTTGATCCAATATTTGAGTTTGAGCTTATATATTATCCAAATGGTCTAAGATTAATTTCTAGGGCTACCATGAGGAGGGACTTATTGTGGGATATGTCAATGAATTTCTCTTCCATCCTCACAAATCTCTCCTCTTTTGGATCTCAAGGGTTGTTATGAATAAACTCATCAGTCATGGCTAGGGTTCTGTGACTTTATTAAACATGTTCTTAGATCCTTGAAACATCCCACTAATAACCCAAAGAAACATTCTCTAATACCAATATTATCTACAAAATGTTGTGGATATTCAACTGAAACAATTTGTCACAAAATCTCTGATAAACAAAATTGAAATGTACACTACGAAGGTTAAATTCCTTTAGATTCTAGAATCTTTAGTTACTAATTTTATGCTTATGCATGAAATAGATAAAATGTGGAAAATTGATAACAAAAACTACAATCATACACCATCCATAAAATAACAAAAAAAAAATCTCTGGGAAACCCTTACGGGAGAAAACCCATCTAGAAGGTGAGGCTTCTTTGCTCTCTTTTCTCTAGTATGAAAATAATGCAACTAAAAATGAGAAGGAACTCTCCACGGAGTTACCTAAGACCTGTGGCATGTTAGGATACTACAGAACATTAACCCCTTTTTGTTATTCTCTCTAACTTCCCACTCCCATTTTTTATACTCTAATATGGAACAAAATACAATAACAAAGAATGGAACCCATTCTCCTCCTAGCAGCCCAATATTTAACATAGCCTGATAGATGTTTAGGGTTAGGGTTTTGACTTCCTAATCCCTCAATTGTGATAATGTTTTGGAACTTCTAGAATATTTTTGAAACTCCTCACATGGATAGCCCAATATTCATGAGTAACAGGGGATGATGTGGCATCCTCTCGTACCATGTGGTCAACATGATAGGTCAACTTGTGCGAGGCATAAAGTTTTCATATGAGCTCTGATTTACATGATTTTTGAACCATTGGAATGGTATCGTTGTGTATAATAACATCACGGGGTCCTAGCTTATGTTAGTAAATTTTTTACGCCAAAAACTATCATTTGATGCCTCAAAATGGCTCTAGAAGTTTTCAAACACTAATTTCCCAAATTGGGACTTGCCATTAAAATGACCATGCAAAATGATTCCTCCAATTATTTCCACTCTGATAGCATAGAGATATATGAAAAATAATATCATCATCCCATCTAGATCAAATAGTATAATTGGATTTTTTATCGCAATATGTGTACTTATGCAATGCCCCACTACAAGTCCTCGAATCTTGTGTAACTATAAAAGATCCTACCACTATCACCTTAGTAAGAACTTCCCAAGTATAAGTGATTGAAGAGGTCCAAAATAGGCTATGTTTCTCTGGTGGCATCAAGGGATCAAATTAAAAAGTATAGTATCTAGGCCTACCACCCCCTCTCTTGATCACCAAGTAAAAGGTCTGTGTAAAGGAAATTTAAGAGGTATAAGGTTGTTTGAGCACCTACCCTGATTCAGACTATTTTCGGCACGAAATGAGATTGGAGATATAATAAAGAAATGCACAAAGATATCACAAATATTCAATAATATAACAAAAATGTATCAGATATGCAACCTTAAACATAGATATACAGTAATACACGATTTCTATTAAGGAAAGAAATGTACAGAGACTGTAAAAATANCTAACCCTAGGAGATGAAGCGCCAAAAGTCATGTGGGCCCCGTTTGGGTAAGTTAGTACATCAACTTCCCGGGGTCGTAACTTTTGCATACGATATCTGTTTTAGGCGTATGATAGCTCGTTGGAAAGTTATCATCGAGGATATTAATTTTGGGGGATCAATAATTCCTTCGACTATCATTAAGAACCTTGATCTCGAAAAACATTCATTTAGGCCCTCAAAATGGCCCCGGAAGTTAAAACCTGCTAAAAATAGTAAATTGCCAAAATTGCCAGAAGTTTTTTTTGAGCCAGTCAAGAAAGGTGGGTGGCCACTGATATACACCTAGATCAATCATCCCTCATTAGGAAGAAATGGTCTCCATTGTGTTGATTTCCGGGGGAGAGGAAAAGCATTTGTTGGATCGACATCTTGGTGAGATGCTTGTATTGCTAGAGACGTCGCGCTGCTTAGCTTGTGGAAGTTTGTCATGAACCTATTGAAGATGAGGTTGTTCAACAAGTCAAGCTACATGAGAGGACAGCTACTCACATTCGCAAGAAGATTATTACAATGAGGCTCTGAAGGCCTCTTTACAATAAAAAAGAATGCCAAAAAAAATAGACATCCAAAAACCTAACCCTAGGAGATGAAGTGCCAAAAGTCATGTGGGCCCCGTTTGGGTAAGTTAGTACATCAACTTCTCGGTGTCGTAACTTTTTCATACAATCTTTGTTTTAGGTGTATGATAGCTCGTTGGAAAGGTATCATCGAGGAGATTCATTTTTGGGGCTCAATCATGCCTTCAACTATCATTGAGAACCTTTATCTCAAAAAACCTTCATTTAGGCCCTCAAAATGGCCCCGAAAGATAAAACCTGCTAAAAATAGTAAATTGCCAAAATTGCCAGAAAACTTTTTTGAGCCAGTCAAAAACGGTGGGTGGCCACCAATATCCACTTGGATTATACCCAAAGAAAGAACACTTTATAGAATGTATATGATTATTTCCAAGTTCAAATAAGCAATAAATGCCTCTTAAATACATTAAACATGAAACATTTCTATGGCTATTTTGAGTTTGCATCAATGAACAATAGTACAACAACAATAAATAAATTATAAAAATAACAACAAATATTGATAAAAATGCAATAATTGACAAGGGAAACTTAGCACAAATCCACTAGAACAATATCCAATTTTTAGATGCAATTTCCGGATGAGTTAGACCACCAATGTATGGGTGTATTAAACAAATTAAAGAGTTATTAGGTGGTTGTATCAAAATTTTGTAACAAAAACAATTTTACTAGCAAGTTTGCAAGTGTTAGTGTTAGTAAAGATAGTAGAGAGATTAAGAGAGTTGAAAGAGAGTGTTTGTTGATCAATTTCACAATCATAGAGCTATGCAACTAGTGCCTTAGGGATATGGAGTATTTATAACAACAAATGCAAATAAACTTGGAGCTCGATCTAGTTTCAACGAAGAGGTGGGACTCAATCCTAAGGTGCTAGTGCATTAGGGCATTAGAGGTTGAATCTTGAGGAAAAGGATTTCCAAGGTGCAAGCACTTTTGGGCCCTAGAAACCTTTTCTCCCTTCTTGTAGTTTCAAATATGTCAAAATAAATAAGTCTAGGGATTAAATCATAAAGTGATATCACTTTAGGGATTTATGAGTCTAACCCTAGCAAGGATTTCTTGAAAAAATTTGGACAAAATTAAGCTTGTGAGAGGAGGAAGCCCTTATGCTCCTGTCTCAGGGTTTCACCAAGGAAGACATCTAACATGAAAAAGTAAAATTTACTATTAAACATCAATAACATGAAGATAAAATTTAGAAATATCACTTACGTCATCCATATACCACGAGATAAAACCCTAATTGCAGAAATTCCATCAAAAAAATCATAAAAGAGAATCCAGAACTTGACCTTCGAAAGATAGTGCATGAGAGAGAAAGAGCTAGTAACCCCAAGTGGGAGAAAATTTCAGAAGCAAGTCTCTCAAGTGAGAGCTTTGATAATAAAAAATGAAATTATAAGGTGGCCTATTTATATGAGGCCACCAAAAAATAATTTTCCACATAAATTTGTCAACTACAAATTGAAAGAGGGTTGGCCCCTTCATTTTCCTCTACAATATGCCAAAATGAAAAATACATAAAGTAAAACCCTAAAAATGGTGACATCATTCCCTAGAAGGGCCAAGTAGGGATAAAAATGTGACTTCCATCCTTAAGGAGTGAAATGTCAAGCCTAAAAATGCCATGTGTCATGCTCCAATGTGCAAAGGTGCCATGCCACGTGTCTTTTCAAGTCAAACCACCTCTAGAACCACACCATCCATTAAACCCTAGCCTCCAAGGTGACGTCATAGGCCTCCAAAGGCCACATCCAAGTGCAATATATGTGAAATACCATCCTCTAATGATTCCAATTTTCCTCAAAAGGAAATTTTATCCATCCTCTATGCATAATATCTCTAGGGTGCTATGCCCATCCTATGGTATTTTAGCCCATGTATGTGGCATATTGACTAGCTTTCTCAAAATCAATCCCATTTGTCCTTCGTCCAAGGTTCTAAGGGTGTGAGAGCCACTCTCTGAGGGTTTTGAGTCACTGGATGACTCATTTATCGCCATCACATGTGCCAAAGTCCTACAATAAGGAACAACATCCCGAGCACAACCCAAGTTGTCTCTCAAAGAACCATGTCAAGGCCATTCAAAACAAAGAAGAATATAAGACAACATAAACCAATGTTCATAATATACATTATTCATTGAATCATGCAGAGTAAACTGATGCCTATGATACAATCCATGTTAACAATTCACCCCAGTATATCATTCAAGTATCACCCAAGCCCAAGACCTTGTGAGGGTTACCGATTTTAAGTATGGGAGGTCCTTCATATATCCCTATTAGGTGTGACACCTAGACATAAAATAAATAACCCAAGTAGAGGGATAGGTCCTGAGAGTTGAAAGGGAAATTAAAAACCATAAAGAGTAAGTGCGAAGATGTTATGGTTTAAGGACTCCTTCATGACTTATGGTGTCCATATCTATGAGCACTTTTGTTGAGGGTGTGCTTACTCTTGGGATACCAACTATTTGTGTGCCACATTTTTCCAAACCCCTTCATTAGCCATATTTCCAATCCCTACTTTCATTTATAATTTTCGTTGAGGGTCCCCATTTGTGGGTTTACAAGATTTAGCATTACCTTTTTGGGACTACGGTGGGCAATGAATGAGTAAATTTCAAGTTGGACCGGATTTTGGTGGTCTTGATTTTCTATGTCCAATTTCTTTTTAGCATCATTTTATTATTATTATATAGAAGTTGCAATCTACCTCAAGTCTATCAACCCCTTTCTCATGAGAGTATGGGCCATAGATGAAGTTTAGAATATAAAAAATGTTGTATGATGGAAAATGTTAAGTATGGTTAGGAGCAGAATGTTACCCTTGGGAGGGACCCCCAATATTACCCCTTTTCCTTGGGCAATGAAAAAATGGGACTAGGGCACATAAGTTGACCACCAAGGTGAAAAAAAAAAACCGAGACTATTTATCAAGCAAGTGATCCACTATCAAAATTCAACCAATGATCCTTTTCCACGTTCCCAATGAATAAAACAACACACCTTACATGAAAAAAGGGCTAACCATACCTTATGGTGATGCTGTCTTACCATTACCTATACTATGGGTTGCTTGAATGTGATGAGCCTTGGTTGATCTGTGCTAGGAGGAAAATGAGGGGGTCTTCTAGGCTTCCATTTGTGGACATGCTAATCATCATCATCATGGTGTAGATAATTTTTTTCATTGTGGGCCTTGAGACATGATCTCCTCCAACTACCCCTAGGCATGGGGGGGTTAACATCTCAATCCAACATGGGAATACATGATCACTGTAGAGTGCATGAGAACCTCAACTTCTTTGGTTGTCCAATACTTTTAATCATGCACCCACTTCAACCAAAAAAACACTTTAGAAGTACTTGTCGGTGTATGTTATCCATTGGCTATCTGTGATAATCCAAAACCATACGGGAAAAAACATATTTTTTTCTTATCTATGACGTGATAAAACAAATACTAAGTGAAATTCCCTAACATGTATTCATAATATGTACAAATGAAAAAGCAACTTGTATATGCAAGAAGATGAAACTATACTAGCATGATATGCATGATGCAACATATATACAATGCAATGCAAATGACCTAACCTACACTTATCTATGTTAGTTAAAATTCTAGGTATAATCATATAACCAGTAAAAAAATCCCAACATTATATGAGGACAAGTGAAGCACAAAAATAGCATGAGTTAGAGTAGGAATTATATCATGGCTAATCATAAAATCTAACTCATGGAGGCAGGAGAGATGGACAAAATTAAGCCAAGTTACATTCACAAAATATTTCTGAGTCCACCTCTGAATAGGATTGTGACAAGATGAATACCCATAAGTGTGACTCAAAGACCCCGAAGATTGACTATCTTGGACCTTATCACTCCCCAAGGCCTGAGAAGGGATGAACAAGAATCTGGAAGAAGACTTATAATTACTCATGGGGAGGCTAAAAATATGGTATGCCAAATTTCTTCTTAAAGAATCCAACCTCCCTTGAATTCTAAGAAAACATTTTTCCCCATAGATAACTTGGGAAAATGAACATGTTTCCCAATTATATATTTAGTGGCATAGAAAGATGAAGGAAAAGAATAAGGTTGGAAAATCTCATCACAAAGATCCTGAATCATGACCTTCCCTTCCTCAAAATCAGAGCACCGTGGTGGTTAAAATTTTTCTTTGTATAATATATCCAAGTTCTCTAAAGAATATGTATCAAACCCCCAAGGATACGACTGGAAATAATCATGCGAATGTTGTAATAAGTCATACTTGGGTGGTTGGAAAAATTATGTCATCATGTCATCTTCTTGTTTCCAAACTTCTGAATTAGTAGAGATCACACATGGTTGTTCTAATGATAACAAATGAAAATGACCTTGAATATCATAAATGGGATCTCCATTTAAACCATGATAAGTCATATCCAATTTACGTCTCCCAACATGTATAAACTCGTTAATATTTTCAATCACATCATAAATTTCATTATAACATGAAGGATCTAAAGTATCCAAGGGTTCCTCTAGCACTTCTTCACTTTCCGAATCATAGAATATAGAATCATCAAAGTCTTGGAAAGGAATAAAACTTACCACGTTATTTTCTTCACATGCAGGAGAGATGAGAGCTTGGATGACCTCATCAAATGGAAGAGAGAATACCAGGGATTTGTCTTCCTGAGAAGCCTCTTCATGGATCGGGTCTTCAACATGGTGTGTTTTGTCAAAGTATTCTTATTCATCATGTTCAAAAGGAAAATCATGTTCTTCTCAATAATATTCCTCATGATTTTCCTCTTCAATCTCTCGTTCCTCAATAAAGTATTTTCTATTTTCAACAGAATCATGAGGCAATTCTTTCTCCTCTTCAATGGGTTGGTAATCAACTCTTCACAAGATTCTTCCCTAGGATTCTTCCTTGGAGATACATGATCTTCAAGGCTCTCATCCAAGGCATGCTCAAGATATGGAGGTTCTTAATTAATAAACTCTTAATAACTTTCTTGGTTTTTTTGAGGGGGAACTTCATCAAGGTCTCCATCTTCGGAATCATCCCATTCTTCTCCCTCCATATTCAACTCCAATATCTTGGATAAAACCCAAGGTTGGTCATACTTCTCTCGTATGTTGTCACATAGTGCTTTTAATCAGAAGTATTCCTTAAAAATATCTTCTTTTAATTAAACTTAGAAACATTTCACATATTCATTAATTGCAAGGTCATGCTCTTCTTTCCTTTGTGCACAAATTTCAATCAATAAATTTACATATTGGTATTGATCAACTAGTTCCTTGCAAAACTTATTATATTCTCAAACGCTTCTTTCAATATTTGGGAGAAGTATTCACATTGTTATTCACAAAATTCTTCTTCATCAAAGGTTTACTCTTATTGAATAGATACCTCAAGCTATTGAATGGTGTCTTTCGGTTCTTGATGGCTCAGGCCTGGCTGCCAATCATTTTTTTTTAATTGCTCTTAAAAAACGCTGCCTACACCCCTTGTCTTGTTAATGACAAATCATCGTCGCATTGTGATTCTAGACATTTGTTTCATTTTTGCGACAATTGCAATTTGATATCGATTTGATTTTCACAACTGTAAGTGTGAAAATACCTCTTTCATCGTTTGGACTGTAGTCGTCTTTTATCGATTTCTCCAAAGACACTTCACCATTGGCTTATCACATGACTGCTAAAGGTTTTCTCGAACTTTTATCCTTGAGCATACTCTCACCTTGATTGCACATTTGGATATGTTTGATTGCTAAGCCTTTG
>SNQJ01S0022365.1:0-11537 GCA_010110895.2 Picea sitchensis | reverse complement strand
TAGGGCAGCCAACGGAGCCGTTAAACTCGTCAGGGTGGTCCATTCCAAACGGCTTGGGTTATTTAGACAACCCCGGACCGGTTCCACTCTCCGAGTTGACGGACGGTCAATTTCGCCCGTCAACAGGCCCCAATATTCAAGAAAATTTGTAGTGATATGTGCGAGGGAAGATACACTTTTTGGTTTGATATTTTCTACATGCCACCTTTTTATTTTGATCAGTATGTCAAACAAAAAATAGAACATCCACACATCTTCATGTATCATCTCCAATCCTTTTATGTATCTTATAAATTTTGAAACATAGGTAATAGAAAAGGACCTATCACCATCATGCTTTAGAGAACCATTAATCCATTTCAATAGCCTATAATTTGGGTATCCATGAATAGTATCAACATCAAAAAATGGATACAATTCATAAAAATATCAGGGTGCCATAGTCCCATTATTTGAGAATACACAATATCACAAAGTTGAGAGTGGGATGACACCTAGGAATATATCAGTACAGTCACCAGATGATCCCTTTAGGATCATCAAAGGAAGGTGAGGGAACCACGCTTAGTGGATTCACCATGTAAAATTTTAAGAGAAGGGATTCATGAGAAAGTTTAATAAAGATATGTTGTTGAGGAGAATGACTTGATCCTGCCAGGAAACGATGCCAAAATATTATCATGGGATTTGTACTTGTGCAAATCTGCACTGTTGTCACTGAAATTTCATCCCCAACATTGCATGAAAATGGTTACATCAATACAACATCTCCAAACACCTATTAGTTCACCTGCAACACCAAAAAAAACATTTCCAAGAGGAAAAAACTATACAATTGTTCAAAAAATTGACATTCACTAAAACACTAAAGGAAGCGTGTGCACAGTGTTGCGGGCCAAAGAAGCCCATAGAGTGCACAATGTGCCATATGCATGACTGTGTATGAAAAAGGTCGCGCACACCTCTGAACGACACATTTATGGTTCTTGTCGACCCCTCACCCACTTCTGGACTAGATCCCAACTTGATTTGACCCTCAAATTTGAGTTGAATTTGAATGGGGGGTTGGTCAAAGACCTAAGGGTGACCTAAAGGGCCCCTTGTTCACACTAAATACCGGTTGGATATTTCCTCAAAGACATTCTATAAAAGGAGGCCATGGGTGCACTAAGAATTGAAGAATCTCATTGTATTGTTATGCTACCTCTATTCTCCATCAAGGAACCTATTTTCTTCTTGGAGCATACTAGCATCATCTCAATAATCTATTCACCTCACCTCTTGAGGGAATAAACTTGGATTTCTTCACCATTTTCTTTCTAGTTTACCATTTGCAAGAATATCTCTCACATAGGGGACTCAAGAGGCCTCCTAAGGAGAAAAAGAGGAGATCCACAAGTCATCCTTTATCTACGGTGTTTTCCCAATAATATAGTTATCCATTGGTGGCATGATTATTGGTCATTTGTTTGATTAATCTTGGTTCAAGTTTCTTATGCATTTTAGTTTCATTTCCTTAGTTCTTTCTATCTTAGTTGTTTATTTATTTCATGTGTTTGGATTATCTAATTCATCCACTAACTTATGTCCTATCTAGCATACCCAACTAGACTTGAAAGTGCCCTTCTTTTGCTCACCCAAGTGACGAAAGGAACACAACAGATTGGAAACCATACTGGGTATAAGGTATCAATTTCCTCCCTATTTGGGTTGTTTGAGAACTTATTTTTGACCCATTTTCCTTGCAGGGATCATAACCAGCCTAGACTTACCTGCAAAGAGATGATTTTGGAGTTGGAGGAGGAGAATTCCACTTAAAATCCTGTCGCCCCCCCCCCCTCCCCCCGACGTGTATCAGAATGTGCGTGGGTATTTCGGCCCATAGACATGCATTCCGAGCATTTTGCACCAAAAACACTTTGTTTCTCTACACATTCTACGCGCAGTGCACCCAAAGGTATTGTGTTCACTGCACATTCTACACATTGTGTGCCCACTGTGCTTATGTTTGAACTGTAACCTGCACATCTGTCCAAAATCTTAACATTGTAAGAGATTTTGTGATGTTTTGAAGGCCCCTATCCTTCCAAATATTTCTTTTATGCAATATTGTAAATGCATCACACTTAGATTCCCTCTCCTTTTGATTGTAAAAGTTAAGTTGAGATCCTTTACTACCACATATATAAACACTTGCATTGAGACCAAAAATCAAACTTCAATCATTGAGTATGCTCTTCTCTCGCACCATAGAGCGATCTTGAGAATCATAAAAATGATTGAGGGAAGATTTCATCACCCTTAAAAAAATCTTTAGGAGAGGACAAATCCCCCCTAGGGCTCCTCTTAGTTTCTTTTTAAAGACATCTTAAATTTGTAAGGGCCCATAAATTCCCACATGTTTCAAATATAGGATAGGTTTTGAAGCTACTTTCTTAGTTTACAACACTAGGGGAGTTTAAATATTATAGTAATGGGCCCATACATGCCCACATGCTTGCAATATAGGATAGTTGTTCAAAATATTTCTTAGATTAAATCACATTAGGGAGTTTAAAGGATTGGTAAGGACCTATATGTCCACATGCTAGTTCTTTAGGGACGGTAAAATTCTGCAAGGTTGTACCAATGGCATCTAACAATATAGGTAATCAAGATTTGTAAGGACCACAAGAAGTCCACATGCTGGAAATTGACACCTAACTTATTAAAAATTTGGCATATTTGTTCACTTGATCACACACAAAGTCACTAGTCACTCACATAATTTCATCTCAAATTGTGGAGGTTGAAGTAGGTTTCCTCCAAAGGGATTCCAAAACGTCCCACTATCTCTTGAAGAAATTATCCACACCCACTTAATTCAAACGAGATTGGTTCACACCCATAATCTCTCAAACAACCACATCTAAAAGTTTTCTAAAAACTCACTAGGTTTTCCTCCACAGGAGGTGCCAAAGGAAATCTTTTACTCTAGGTAGGATCTCCGGGGTAGGCATCCAAATAACCACCTGTTATCTGGTTCTCACATCTTCAAACATTAGAAGTTGATAAACAGGGAACTTTAAAATCCTCCAAGTCAAGTGTTCGTAACCCCATAAGGCAGGGAGATGCCCTTGAAGGGTCGAAGGCTGAGGTCTAGTTGTTTTGTGCGTCCCCCTTTGAGTCACCCAACTCTTGTAAGGGATCTAGCCCGTGACCCATTTCTAAGGCCAAACATCTAAATGACACACTTTGACTGAGGTACCTAGTGGCCAAATTTTAGGACATCTACCCAGGTGCCAATTGTGGGCTGCAATTGCACCTTTATCGGATTTTGTGCGGCTATTGGGAAATATCACAAGCTCTTTCAGGACATGCACCCTCAACCCCTCATTATAACTTGTCATTTCATCCTTCACTAGTTCCTATTTCGGTGGCTTAAGACCCCACCATTGAGTGCTATTGTAAGGTTCAATGCTATTTGAGAGGAAGGAAGTTACGTCTTTTTAGGACACAAGCATTTGTTTTCTTTTTTCCCCCATGCAAACAAAATCCACATACCCATATGTATGCTTCTTTTCAATTGATTTATGTATGATGCTCTTTTGTTTACATACGATTGTGAGATATATTGTGAAGGTCCAAAATTATACAAATCCTCTTGTTCATTTATTTCACTCATCACCATTTACACACATTTCACTTTTCTAGTCGAACATCATAGGGGACCCACAAAATCTCTGTCACTCAAGACGCTTGCAAAATCTCCCTCCTATCCTAAGATGAGTTCCTAGTCTCACCAACTCACTGACTCAACCATCTCACACCCCTGTGAGTGCTACTATTTTGGGATCAATGTTTCTTGGTTCCACTTTACTTGGGTCCAATTCCCAAGGCCACCCATCCACTATCTCTCCTTCACAAGGAAGTCGGGGGGGGGGATTCTTCTCAAGGGAGAAGTACAACCCCACCAAATCCCCCTCAAGGGTCAGGTACACAAACTGCTCATACCATGGCTGGAACTAATCCTCCACCGCCACTCCACATGCCATATTTGGCCTCCCTCAACATACCTGATTTGAGTAAGATTACGAATGAACCTATATTGCATGACCCCACATGGCCAGCTATGCCTACCAAACTACCTTCAGACATTCCCAAGTTTCAGGGAAAGGCGAGAGAATATCCCAGCAACCATATCATGACCTTCCACTTATGGTGATGTTCAAACAACATCATGGATGACTCCATCTGTTTAAGTTTATTTCAACGCACACTCACAGGTCCATCATCCAAATGGTATGCAGATGAAAAATGAGGGTCCCATGTGACTTTTGAATCATTGACCAAAATATTTTTGACCTTCTTTCAACTACTAGTTTGTCATGACAATGGTCTAGAACTACTCTCTGAGTTGAAACAATCCTCAACCATGCATATTGCTGACCACATTCATGAATGGCATCGAAGATGTAGTTGATGCCAAGCATAAACCACCAAGGAACAATGCCTTGATTGGTTTCTCAGTTCACTCGTCTCTATCTTTGCCAAAGATGTGGCCTCCACCTTCCCCCAAACCGAAGAGGAAGCCATCAACAAGGCTCAATAGTAAAAACTCATTTATTCTCAGTCAGGTTACTTATAAACATTACTACCCGATGCCCCAAGACATGTACCATTCGGCCAGGACAAACCTTGGATTTCTCACTTGGCGGATGGATTGATTGGTACCACAACACACCACAATATGCATGTCCAACCACCACCTATTTATGATACACACCAATATATTCTAATGTATGGGGGACCCCCTTATTACACTCTCCCCCATTATCAACAACCATACCCTGTCCACCCATAAGTGGACCCTTGTCGTCACCCATGATGTGCTCGTCCTCTCAACCAAGTTATGGTACCCCCTCTACCTCATCTTATAACTTGGGAACTAGTGAAAGCGCTACGCCTTACTATGCACCCTATGGATCATTGCCACAAAATAATTCATATTTTCGATTTCTTGGTCCTCCACTACCAATTTCTCCTCCACAGGGAAAACCACATGCTAGGGTTAACTTTTTTTAGCCCTCTCCTATTCAGAAATTTCAAAATTTTGAACAAATCAATACGGAAAATCCGGTCCATCAGCCAAATAATTCCAAAAATAAAGGAAAAACCAAAACAATAATAATCGAGGACCAGGGGGAAATAACCCCCAACAAAACCAACCTATTGGGAGAAACTAGAACCAAGATAACCAGAACCCCCAAGGGGGAAATAATAAAAAAGGCCAAGAGATTTAAAACAACAACCTTCAGACTAACTTCCCTTGCGCTCTTTGTGGTAATGATGGTCACTATACTCATCATTTCCCCCAAATTTCCAAACAAATGAAAGATTCCATGAACATGCCATGTCCTCCAGTGGTGCCTACCCCTCAGCAGGCCCCATAACAATATTTGAAACAACCACCCCCGGATGTGTTGCAAAACCCTATTTGACACCAAGGTGGGATGAAGTCCCAGCAAGAGATGCATACTTCCCCACCACGGATGGGACAATATCAAAACCTTGGAAATTAGATAGACCGCAATATCCTCCTAACTAGAGAAGAATAAACTCTTATGCAAACGTGTAGTCATCAATACATCGTACCCCATGAATATACTCCCACCACTTCGAAAGTAGCTCCAGCTACAACCAGACAGCCTTTAATGATTCCCTACCCCAACACTAAACCGACCATTCGTATCCCTCGCATCCCATTACGATGGAATGTTAACAACCCTCAGGCTGGGGAAACACACAATTATAGTTTGGTCGTTGACTTGGCGCAATTTCCTATAGCCATGTTAGTATTGGAGGTCTTCCAAACATGTGCAACTCAAAGAAAATCCTTACTTTCCACCTTTGGGGTGGTTGACCCAGTGGATACTAGACTCATCACATTTGATCTAGATTGTGGTGAACCTCGTCTCCCTGCTTTGGTAGATTTCCAGATACCAGTTAAGATTCGAAACTGATGGGTGTTCTATATGCACTAAAAACACACTAAAAACCCTCAATTAAATTGTCAACCTGGGGTAAGTAAACTTAGAGATGTAGAAAAATATATGCCAAGGTAGAAGGGTTGGTAGTAGTATAGTCTAAGTAAGGAAGTGACTATCTAAGGGACAATATATTCAAGCAAGGCTACAAATGATCAAACCCTACTAATAAATTCAAGCTATGTACCCTAAGTAACCTTTGAACAAAGGATCGATGGATAGTTCTAAGAAAGAAAATGAAAACCCTACCTAAAAAAAACTAATTCAAAAATAAGCAAAAGCAAACTATTTAATCATAACAATAAGAAAAGGCAAACTATTCATCTAATAAGCAAATAACAATGGAAAAATACTTCAACTAGCCTACTTAAATTCAATAAGCAACTATCCTATCAAAGAAAGTAAATAAACAAGAAAGCAACTAACCTATTAAAGAAAGTAAACAACTAACTAACCTAGGATGACTTCTACAACAAGTAAACTAATCAATAAGCAACTAATTAAACTAAGAAACAAGTGAACTCTATTCTCAAACTAATCTTCACAACTATTTCTAATTCATAAAAGGAAATCTACCAAATTGAAAGAATTATGATAATGAAAGAAATTAACAACTAATCTTTAACATATGATAAGAAAACTATCCTTTAATCTAACAAATCAAGAAGACTATCTATCCTACAAAAACAATAAAACTATCTTCTAATCTATGAAAGCAAGAAACTATCTTCTAATGTGTGAAATTCAAATGCATTCTATACTAATATAATCAAACTCATAACTGAATTCAATCATTAACTACAAATTGAAATTGCAACCTAGATCTTAAGAAAGAAATTGCATGAAGGAAACTAGACTAGTTCTATTTAATAATTCAAATTGCAAAAAGAGGGAAAATACTCACAAAACAGAAATTTAAATACTATTCCAGCATAAGGTAAGTAAGCAATTGAGAAAACTAAATGGAAAATTAAATGAGAAAAACTTAAACAACAATTAGATAATCAATCTGAAATTGAAAACTAAAACCAACACTATCCATCCATCAAAGCCCTGTCAAAGAAATCACAAATTAAAAATCTGTTCTAAAACTCTGTTTTTATCATCTATTCCAGCATAAAAGAAAACTTAATATATCATCTAACTACACACACGGTTAGTCCCTAAGATTGCAAGCGTGTTCCTATCATCTACAAAGTCATTGCATATTAACAAGATTCTTCAAAATAACCTACAAAACTAAATTAAAACAATTAAATCACAAACAACAAATTAAATAACAAAGAAGTAAAATAACATTTCATGTACAGGAAATAAAATAAAAAGACATTTATGCTACTTAATATACAAGAAAATTCATAGAATAGCTACCCATACTGCTAGTGCCCCCCCCCAAAATCATAGTTACTCTTCAAAGGCACACCAAGAACTTCAACAACACAAATTCACCATTAAAACTGAAAATGCAGGGTTTACACAATTCTGGAAAAATGAAAATGGCAGAACAAAGGGAAATTGTCTTTTCCCTCTAACACACGACTTCTTCAATTCGTTCTATTGTATGACCACCACAGTGGTATTTATAAGCTTTACATACCAAGTGGTCAACCACTGGAAGGTCGAACCACTTCTAAAAGTAGCAAGTTACATTAATGGTGCCCTAACTGCCGAAATAGAGCGAGCCAATAATCACCCACCATAACAACCCAAAATCAAGTTGTCAAGAGTTTAGTAGCTGGAGGGGATAAGAAAGAGAAAAACCCATGTTCCTGATTAACCCACCACTAGCCACCAATTCCATAATCACCAAATCGCCCACTGTTTTTGTGCAGGACGAGGTGCTGGACAGAGTGTCAGACTGAGTACTAGATCGAGTACTGGATGGAGTGCTAGACTGAGTGATGGAAGCAGAGACATGATGCGATTTTTCCCTGTAACACCAAAAAAAGTGAATTAGATCCTTGGAAATATAAAAACGTGATGAATTATACTCAATATGAACATAAAACACGAATTATACATACATGGTGTGGATCATAATGTTTTGGCACAAAATTATTCAAAATGCTTCTCCAAAAAATGAAAAATACATATGTACATTAAAAAAAACTATCTAATTACTGTCATAAAATCGAACATATCATGGGCCCAACATTACCCCCACACCTAAGATTTTGCAGGTCCCACTGCAAACAAAAAGAAATTTCCCTTCATGACTAAACTTGCAAAGGAGTGGGTGGATTAGCATTAGAAGCTTCTCCCTCTTGCCCGAGGGATTTTGAATTAGGATTTTTGTGGTGTTTCAATTGCATCCAGAGACTATTATTGGTGGCAATAATATCATCAACCAAACACTGTAGAGAATTCATCTTGGCTTGTAGGACAACATTATCATGGCATAAATGACAACTTAGTGTTTCACTCTCTCTAAGTTTGAATTGGAGGGTTTGGAGTTTTTTGAGGATTCTGATGACATGTGAGGAATCCTTGAGATTTATATTATACCCTTGATCCTTTAAACCATGCAAAACAACAATTTTACCTCTGCAAAATTAATTCCAAAAGTGATTTCCGAGAAGCACAACAATTATGACATGGCGAACTTGTGAAAAATAGGTATCAAAGTGATATCTGTAACTACAATAAAATAAATCCTGTGTATAAAATGAGAGGGGTTTTTGTTTTTTAATATTTCCTTGATACAAACCTCTCTTGGTTTTTAAAAATTCACTTCCATTTTTTATTAAAACACTAAAACAAAACATTACTAAAACAAGAAAAATAGAGTGTTTTATTTTCTGAAAAACTAGGCCTCTAAGAGAATTGAATATATCCAAAACCATAATGTATATTCAAAAAATGAGAGAGGTTATTTTTTTTGGGTATTTTGTGAATATAAACCTCCTCGAGGTTTCGAAATGACTTTCTCGTTGTTCATAATCCCAGCTTGAAGTTGGTTACTCAAAACTTGCAGAAGCGCAACGTGGTCTTTAAGAGGGATTTTGGAGGCCTTCCCGGAGGATTTTTGGGTTGCACGTGGTATGGATGGAAAATTTATAATGTATTCTACACAATGGAACCATCAAGTACTACAAATGCCTTCTCCAAGCCTCTGAAAACTGACTTGAAGTCAAGCTGTCCAAATGTGCAGAAACCCTCCTATAGCGACTGTATTTGGGGAATTTCTCTTAAATAATAACACCTGTGCATAAAATGAAGGATGCTTTTGTTTCCTGGTCTATGATTGACAAAAAAATATTTCACTTTTTTAAAATTCATCTTCCTTAATTCAAAAACCAATTTTGAAGTAGAACTTTGACCAAGACAATTGTTTGAAAATTTATGACAAGGAATGATGACATGACCATGATGGAAATTTATGACCTTGGATGAGTGGATGGAGTAGTAAGGACAACTAGACCCACCAATGACAATTTTACAACCAAGAGATGTCAAATGTTATTTTAGAATTTTATTTTGAAGATATAACAATTTGACCTAATAACTCTATCAATCACATGAAAGACAAAACTTGATCATGGGTGACTGACAGACTAAAAAATACTAACAAAAGTCTTGGTTTGTACTGGTAGGCATGGTGAGCAGGAGAATTTTTATTTCCTTTCATCGATATGTAACAATTCAAACAATTGTTCCTCTTTTCATAAGATTGTAATACAGATGGCAGTAAGTATTTAGCAGTTGTTATTGCTATGTATTTGTCACAAAGAGTAGTTAAGTATAAGTAGTGTTCTATAGAATAAACATAAAAATGCACAACAAGCTTATAACACACACAATGATGTTAGCAATATATAATTTAGCATACCAATAAAAACAACTATTGATATAATATCCCAAGACTTTGTAAAAAGATAGTATGACAAAATTTTGACAGAAATCCTACTGATCCAGGTGGATATTGGTGGCCACCCGCCTATTCCACTTGGACCCACACCATTGTTTCTTTCGATTTTTCAGTTTCCTTAATTGTAGAACAATTTACTGTTTTTAGCAGTTCTTCGGGTCCTGAATTTCTGGAGATGTTTTGAGGCCCTAAACGACGTCTTTTGGGCATTCATGCTCCGACGAATATGAGTCCATTACAAACTCGATATTCACTATCAGCAGTGTATTCCTCAAATAGATATTTCTAACGATGTATCATGTGCGTCAAACGGAGATAGTATGCCAAAGTTACGACCCCGGGAAATTGATGTACCAATTTACCCCAACGGGGCCCATATTTGGGCGTTTCATCTCGTAGGGTTAGGTTTTTGGATGTTTATGGTTTTCCATTGTTTCTCAGTAATATATAGGCCTTCGAGCCTCATTGTAACAGGCAGTTCAGAGGCCAGTAGCTGCCACATCTCTTCTCAGAGATAAGCTACCAACGCTCTAGCTAGTTTATTTCCATTATGTCTGTAAGCATTTTTCCAGTCATTTGTTATTAATGAAATGAAGTCTTATTTCTGTTGCATCTCTGCGTTTATGTGTATTTCTATATTTCAGTGTGTTCCTACATAAATATGGATCAGTGGTATCAGAGCGGTCTGCTCGTTCTCAATCTTTCTTTGAATGTCCCCAACGAGGTCAAGGTATAAGGAGTTGGGGCTCGATTTGGTTGAACCTTTGCAAGATCAGTCTCGCAAACCTCGATGACCGCCCATGGGGGAAGAAAAGAAAGATGAGGGAGCAGGAGATCCTATCAAAATGTTTCTCAAGGAGGCCCCCAAGAAACAAAGGAACGCGATGATAGACAACTTTTCCCAGATTCTTCAACGAATTCCCACTAGCAGTGCATCAACATCTGACAACCACTCTGGAGGTGCCACTCCTTTTAAGGTACAAGTAAACTTTGACATTCCCATATTTGAGGGCCAAATAGATGCAGATGTCGTAGATAGATGGTTGAATTTGTTAGAAGGATATTTCTCGGTTCATGAATTTTTCGACCGAGAAAGGATTATTTCCGCACTCCTCAAAGTCGCCCCCCATGTCAAGGACTGGTGGGAAACCTACTCGGAGTAATAGGGCGAGGGGGAACCCTCTCTGTTCTCGGACACACCCACTTGGAATTCTTTTCGAGACACCATCAAGGAACAATATTATCCCTTGGGGAGCTATGAGGACAAATACATACAATGGACTATGTTGCGGCAACAAAAGGACCAAGATGTGCATGAGGTGACGAATTTGTTTCATACCCTACGCACAAAGTTGGGTATCAAATATTTAGAGAAACATTTGGTTTTAAAGTACCATAGTTTTCTGCATAGATACATTTAGGAGGAAATGGAGTTCCTCGACATCTCCTCGCTTGGTGTGGCGTACTGATATGCTGTCAAGATTGAGCAGATGTTCAAACAGAAAAAGAGAGACTTTGGGTCTGCAAATCAAAAGAAAGGGAAAGGTACCCCCAAACCATAGAACAAAGGACGAATCCAATGCGGGGTGGCCTAGGATAACCCGCCAAAGCCATAAGCAAAGAACAACACCACGAAGACAAAA
>SNQJ01S0022364.1:178892-193471 GCA_010110895.2 Picea sitchensis | reverse complement strand
TGAAATATCTATGACTGAATCAATAGAGATGGACGGTTAGTCAAAAGTAACCGTTAAAGTCAAGCAAGAGTGGTGTAAAGAGTTGGGCTTCTTGTTCTCCTTTAACTCAAGAAAAAGTCCATTTCCTAGGAAAGTTCCACTCCATTAGATCAATGACCAATAATTCTATATTTTCAATGTTTGTCTTTTTCAATGAGATAACAAATATATTTGTCACTCATAATTCTGTGATTTTCCATGTTTGTCTTCACCAATGAGACAACATAGCTTGACTTTCAATTGGTTAAACCAAAAACATGATAATCAAATAATAAATTGTTAATATTTTGGAGGTTTTAATTTTTTAAAGTTAATTTGATTTATCACTTTATTATTATTTGTTTTCATGAAATTGAGAAAAAATATTTTTTGTTTAGTTTGGGTGGAATGATTGGTATCCTTCTTATATTTGGGTAAGGTCTATGTTCAAATTCGGCTAGCTTGGACTTTAACGAGACAATATGTCATTTGCAAGAATTGAATTTGGGTGGAGAGGATAATAATCATGCTACCCCACCATCTAAGCTAAACTCATGTGAAGAGAGGGGGGAATTCGAGTTAATAATGATGATTTAAGAAGTTTTAGGGTTTTTCAAAACTTTATTATAAGAATATTTTAAGCATTGACACAAACTTTAGATATTCCTCATTTATGATTGAAGAGTGGAGAGAAGGTTTTAAAATTACAAAGATATCATGTATTTGGAGTAAGCTAATCTTGTAGTAAATGGATCCTCTTTTTGGTCACATCTGAAAAAGAATCTGCAAACATTTTAGGCATGAGCAGAGTTCTATCACGATCCAAGGCCCGTGCATGGTGGAACCATGCCCTTAGGGGTTTTGTATAATTCTAAATCAATCCATATCGTCAAAAAATCAATCAAAGTTATGGATCAATGGGAACTGTAACTTTATGTATCAATCGATTCCAACAACTAGAGGGAAGTTCACTATAATATTAGAGGGGAGTTGTCTAATATTAGAATATTTCATGAAATCCCCCCTTTTCCCTTGAACATTTGGATGGTGAATGAGTTAACCATTGATTTAATAATTAACCAATAACCCCAAAGGACCCATTGTGGGGATAGATCCCACAACCTCCTTCGACACTATGGATTTTGTGAAGTATATCAACTACTTGAGCCAACCCTTGGGGCTTATCCAATTGTTTATATGTAGATATAGATATATCATGATACTCTTCTATTATTTTATTACTAAATCATACATCTTTTTATTTTATTTTTCGAAGAAATCTTCACAAAGCACCTCCCCATCTTCCCTAGAATTTTCTTGGGATCCTCCCTAGGGGTGTAATGGGGGGCCCAAGGGCCCATAGTAGAGTAACAATAGTAGATGACATTCAATGTAAGGTGGACTAGGACCACTATGCTTGTTATTCCTAAATAAGGCCCACTTTTGTAGATAGTATTGAATAATGTAATGGGGCCTCATTAAAGAAGGCCCACTAGGTAGTTAGTTGGTTGTTATGATTAGGGACCTCTTGTTATCTCTAAATAAGAATGGAGTCCTCCCTATGAAGTATGTGTGGAAAAATATTATATTTGGAGCTTAGTTCATTAGGAGGTTGTCCCCTCGAAGAAACAAGTGAACAATGGTGGATTCCTTCCATAAAAGGAGTAATTGTAAGGTGTTTCTCTACCTTAAGGGTTTTGATATTAATAAAGTGTGCATAATTTCTATCTTATCCTTGGTATCTTGTGTGTGAATTTATATTCAGATTTGATGTAGGATGATCCCAACAAATTTCTAGATGGATCATAGAGGAAGATGAACCTCCAACCATAGAGGTAACTAGCAAGCCAAAGGATTCAATGGGAATGGATTATGATACCTCTGTGGAGTTTTCGTAAGAGCATCTTACTAATCGAGCTAAGTTGTGTGTGTGTGTGTTCCAAGGAAAACCTCATGGAAAAACCCAAGCGATGCTTCCCCACATTCATGGATAACATCCCTAGTAAGTCCATCAATGTAGACTAGTTTTCCTAACCCGAGGGGGGCTGGGGGGGTTGGTTTGAATTAGGCACAAACTAGTATGGAACTAGCTAGATTCCCAACAACTTAGCAACAACCGATCAAGCTAAACGCTTGGGCTTCTCCAAGGAAACCTTAGAGGGAGACCCAAGGATGCTTCCCCACATCAAGGGATGGTATCCTTAGTAAACTCATTGGTGTAGACATGTGTGCCTCACCCAGAGGGATTCAAACTAGGCATTTGATGGTATGGAACTAGCTAAATTCCTAACAACATTGGTGATAGGTGGTTGAGCTAACCCCTTATATTGCTAAATTGAATGACATAAGGGTAGGATTTGATCCACTTATGTGTGCATGGGTCACAAGATAATTTAATACAATCACTCTTGGTGCAACTACATGTTTGACCATTACCACAAGGTGACCCCATGGTTCCAGGAAAATCCCTCATGAGAATTAAGCCTTGCCCATTAGTGAAAAAATCGTCGCTCCTCATCATTGAATCCAACCCTTTGGGTCACACACACACATTCCCGAGGGTTAGATCAAGTAGTTTGACTTGCCATGTTGAAGTTGTAACGGCCAAGGAGATCACAAGGTAAAATCCACCTAGCTCCCTTTGGGATAGGTGTACATGTTGTCCTCTGGCGACATTTATCCTAGGTGTCATTGACAGAATGTGAGGAAGCAGTTGGAGGGTCTCCCTAAGGAAAATTGCTAAAATATTCTTTTTACAAATTACTTAGTAAAAAATTAATGAAAAATCAATTGTTTACCTTAATTTTAATGATATAATTGTGATATTTTTTCCTTATAAAAAAGTCATATATTTGTATTTTAAATAATTGTGCATTATGAACGTGCTTGTATAAAACAACATTTACACCAAAAACATCAAAGTGGTTAAAATATTGCTTGAGCCCTAAAGGACACCGAAGTGCTTAACAAGTTTTCCTAAGCTTAAGTAAATAGGATTATGAAACCCCACAACAAAAAACTAATCAGTCCAAACCTCCCACACAGGGAAGGAAAAATGGGCTCTAACAACCATAAAAAAATGGGTTTCCATATTTATTGAGCATAGAGGCCCGCAAGCACTCTTCATAAACACTAAATCTAAAACGCCATCCGAAAATGCATGCTCCCACAAAGGGGAAATTAATATTGCTCACAAACTCCCACATAGGAAAAAAGACCCACTAACAATCTTTCTAACATGATTAAAGGACTGAAGAACCAACAATAAAATTATAGGTTAGCTTGGTAAAAAAGAGTCACATTACTAATCTTAAATTCATTGGTGAGAACAAGATCCTTACCATTAGAGAACTGGACTATGATACATGAAGTGAGCTTGTAGAGAAGTAGAGAAGAAGGATAATTAGCAAAGAGGAATGCCCAACTACCATTGCCCAAACCACGACCGCATTGGGAGGTCCACCACCACTCGATTAACTCGAAACACTACAATACAAGGTAAACGATCCCTCCATCAAGGATACCCACAAGGGAGCATTCTTAAGATATGATACAGTTCTTAAGAAACCTCCAACACCATTTATAAACCCCTTAGATTCACAACCAGCATGCCACCAAGTGGAAACCCCACATATTTGCAACTTGAGAGTGTCATTGTCCATAAGCTTGAATATAGAAAAGTGTGGTTGAGCTAAGAAGTCATTCTAGTGAACCATTAACACCATATATCAACCTCACACCATAGAGTGTCGTCGCCAGGAAGCCAAACTAGAATGACTCGAGCAAAAAAAACATTCTAAAGTGATCCCATCCAAAGCTCCAGTTGAAACCCTAGTACCAACACTATCCACCATAATCACTACACCATTCTTGTGAATCTCCCTAATAATTCATCATAATTGTAAATTATCCATTATGTGATTTAGTGATTAAAACAAAATATTATAATAATAATAATTTAAACTTAAAATATAAAATCAATAATAATAAAGATGAAATATCATTATAATAATAAAATTGAAACTTAAAATAAAAATCAATAACATAGCTTTTTATGTTTTAGAATAATATTAATTATCAATATCATTTTACTCAACATGATATGATAAATCCACATAAATTAATGAAAATATTGATAAATCCAAATAGATTTAAAAAAAAAATTAATGAAAATATTATTTTTGTAAATCTTAATTTTTTTTTTATGTAAGTCTACATATTTGAAAAAATTAATAGAGATATTACTTATTTATACATACATATAAT
Organism: Picea sitchensis; assembly: GCA_010110895.2. Taxonomy (NCBI): domain Eukaryota; kingdom Viridiplantae; phylum Streptophyta; class Pinopsida; order Pinales; family Pinaceae; genus Picea; species Picea sitchensis. The sequence continues at coordinate 189,187 of SNQJ01S0022364.1, read as the reverse complement.
TTATAAAGAAATAAAACAATAAAAATACAATATCGATTTTTAATTTAATAGGAAAGTCCAAATTATACATGTACCAAATATCTCTTAAGTCCGTCCAAAATAAAATCAGAGTACCAAATAACTCTTAAGTTTATCTCGATGTAGAAAAAGGAATAAACCTTAAAAAAAAACTATAGTACATAACCCATATTTTCATAGTTTAACTGGTTGCTTTACCTCGTCATTCGATCTTCAAAAGAAACAAATAGTCAAAAGTTCATTGCTTCTCATCTCTACTTTCGGCCTCATGGATTGAATCAGTTTGTAATGTTGACTTGGATTAGATGCATTCATACCAACCATGAACCTCATTTGTTTAAGTAACTTCACATTTAAATAACAATGAAGAATTTAGTACATAGTGAGTATATATTTGATATAGTTTGTAAGTATTGTTGTGTAAATATTGGTGTAAATTTTAATTTATTTTTAAGGTTATGATCAAGTTAAATATTGAGTTGGTGTATGAGACTCTCTTGTTTGTGGGATAAGGGATTTGATTGGTAAAGTTTATGAAGGTTTGCATACTTTATCCCCTTTGGATTTGAACTTGCGATTTTTTAGGAGGAAACACATGTTCTTAATCATTAGACCCATTCAGATTGTATAAAATAATCTAAATTTAAGGTCACGACTAAGACAGACACCGAATTGGTGTATGATACCCCCTTGTTTTTGGGACAAGGGACCCTTTCTGTGTAGCAATTTGACTGCTAAAATCTACGAAGGTATACATACCCTACCCCCCTCTGGAATTGAACTTATAATCTCTTAGGAAGAAACACATATTCTTAACCATTAAACTCACTCTGACTATATACTTTATACATGATATAAATATATTATACATACATAATATGCATATTGATATACAAGTTTGTGAATTTTAATATACATTTTACATGTATATAATATAAGTTTGTATATATATAATATAAGTTTGTGAACTTTGACCTACACCATACATAATGTATACATTGTTCACAGTGTGTATATATTGATTTGCAAGTTTGTGAACTTTAATATACATTGTACATATTGTGTATATATATTGATGTGCAAGATTGTGAAGTTTATACAATTTGTACATAGCGTGAATACATTGGTGTGGAAGTTTGTGAACTTTAATAAAGTTTACAAGATGACATAATTAGATGTGGGCAAATCATGATGGGCATAAGGAAATCCATATAGAAAGGTTGGAAAACATTTGTGATTTCTATAATCATTTATATTGTCGGTGTTCATCTTCATGATAAGGTTATCAATCATGTCATTGTCTTCTGATGACAAGGTTAGATTTTAAGTATTATAATTGTGTTTTAATGTATGTGAAGTGTTAAATGTTAGATTTTAAGTATTATAATAAAGTTATTATTCATGGCATAGTGGCATTGTGTTTTAATGTATTTTAAGTGTTAAAATTTAGATTTTAAGTATTATGTAGATAGTGTTCGAGCATGTGTGTACAAATTTTAAAAAACTAAGAATGGGGAAGAACAAGATGTAAGTTTGGAGTGAATTTTGTAATCAAATATTGATTTGAATTTGCTTTTTGTTAAAAAAAATGTTAATTTTATAATAAGTATTTAATTGTTTTTGGTTAGGTTGAGAAAATGTTTAAAATTTTCTTGAAAGTTAAATTGAACCATTGTGATGGTTGGCTTTTCAATGATCTAGGTGGATATTGGTGGTCACCCACTTATTCCAACTGGCTTTTTGTGTTCGTTTTTGTTTAGCACGTCTTTCTATACTGCTTTATAATTGTGAGTTCTACACTTTTGGGGCTGTCTGAAGCCTCACACATTCTCCAAGTGGATACGGGAGGCCTCTCACCTAATCCAACTGGCTTATTATGTATGTTTTCATGTCATCACATCTTGTTGTACTTTCAGGGTTGTTTTGGGGCCATAAACATTGTTTTTTTGGCTCGCCATAGTCAAATTGTAGATGGAGTCAGAGTATGATGGCAGAATGTGTAGTTCTTTGAAATACCTTTCCAACGAGCTATCACGCGCCTAAAATGGAGGTTGTATGCAAACTTTATGACCCTAGGAAGTTGAGGTACCAAATTACACCAACTTACCCATAGGGCCCACATGACTTTTGACGTTTCACCTTCTAGGGTTAGGTTTTTGGATGTCTAGGGTTTTGGCATTCATGAGTAATATGAAAAGGGCCTATGGAGCCTCATTGTAATCCATTCTTCTCAGACAGATGCGCGTAATAGCCACATCTCTTCTCAGAGATAACTACCACCATTCGAGCAAGTTTTAGTTCTACAGTTTTACAGTTTCAACCTATTTCATTATTTAATAGAAGATATTGTTCACTCAATATTTGCGTTATTTTGTTTATCTCTGTGTTTATTGTATTCAGTCTGTTAATCAGTTCATTCCGCTCCTAAATCTGAATTAGTGGTATCAGAGTCGTCTGAGCTTCATTTATTTTTCTTCGTGCATGTCCTTGACAAGGTCTGGGTATAATAAGTTGGGACTCGAACCAATCGAGCCATTACCAGATCTATCACACCGAGTTCGACAACAACCCATGGGAGATGAAAAGAAATATGATGGAGCAAGAGATCCTATTATAATGTTGCTCAAGGAAGCCCTCGCGCGACAAAGGAACAAAATGATGGACAACTTCGCACAGATCCTTTGATGATTGCCCATGGGAGAAGCATCTTCATCAAGCGGCCATGCAACCCCCTTCAAGGTGCAGATAAATTTTGATATTCTGTTATTTGAAGGACTGATAGATGCAGATGTTGTAGATAAATGGTTAAATCTGCTCGAGGGACATTTTTTCGGTCCACAATTTTTTTGATAGGGAAAATATCACTTTTGCACTCCTCAAGGTTGTTCCCCATGTTAAAAACTGGTGGGATACTTACTCTGAGCAAAGGGTCGTGGAGGAAACTATAATTTTTGTGGTGGCCCCTACATGGGATTCTTTTCGAGATGCCATTAAAGAAAAATACTACCCTGTTGGAAGCTACGAGGACCAATACACCAGATGGACCACCCTACGGCAAGAAAGGGACCAGACAATACTAGACTTCACCAATATTTTCCATACCCTATGCACCAATTTGGGTATCAAAGATTCTAAGTGTCATCTGGTGCTCAAATATCGCGGTTGTCTGCATAGATACATTCAAACAAAAATGGAGTTCCTGGAAATCACCTCATTGGGCACGGCTTATATATTTGCTATCAAGATCGAGTAGAAATTTAAGAAGAAACGACGATAGTTTGGATCTGCTGACCCCTCACAGCCGAAGCAGGGAAAAGGAAACTCCAACCCACACAACAAGGGACCAAGTCGCGATGGCCACCCTCAGGACAATCCATCCAAGCCACAACACAAGAAGGGAAACGAGAAGACGAAGAAGAACACGGGAAAATGGTGTGAGTACCATAAAAGTCCTTGGCACAACACCGACGAATGTCACTCCAAGAAGTCCCTCATGGTCGAGCTGGAGGATTCCTAGTCAGAGGCCGATTCTGATTCCGAGTCAAATCCTAAACGAGGGAAGCAAATTATCAATGTTGAACCCGGTGCCACGGTCTCTACCACCAAAGTTTGGCCAAGCGAACCAGAAGAACCAGAGGAAGGGGAACACCTCTTTCACCGACAAATGTGGGTCAAGGGAGCTCTAATTCATTTCATTGTTGACAGCGGTAGTCAGAAGAACCTGATTTCAGCAGATGTCATAAAGTGGCTAGACCTGCCAATGACACTGCACCCACAACCCTACACCATCGTCTAGCTCCGTCAAGGAAGAGATCTCTGTGTCAGCCAACAATGTCGTCTACCCTATGACATCAAGCCTTTCAAAGATGAGGTACTATGTGATATTTATCCCCTTGAAGTTTGTGATGTTCTTTTAGGACAACCATATTTGTGGAAGCACCATGCTTTGTATGAGTCTAGACCCCTCAATGTTATTATTACGTTGGGTAGACAATTTTATAGGATCCCAAAGGTGACACCGCCTACTTCTATTTCTTTAATCTATGCTAAGCAATGCAGTAAGGTCATTTCACAGAGTTCGTCTTCTTTGTAATCCATGCTCATAGTAAGAAAAAGGTCGCCACCACATCCATGGCCTCTACACAACGCCTCTCTTTGCAACAACAACAAGTATACGGGATCGTGTAATAATACAGAGACATATTCACCTCACCTACAGGGGTATCGACACACTGCCAAGTCAAGCATTCAATTTATCTGACCACCGACGCACCTCTACCTAATGGTCCAGTCTATCGATTCTCACTGATGGAGAATGATGAAATTAGGCATCAGATCCAAGAGCTTCTTCAGAAGGGGCACATCAGACCCAAATCCTCCCCTTGCGAAAGCCCGATTGTACTGGTGTAGAAGAAGGACGAGACTTGGCGACTATGCATTGATTACAAAGCCTTAAACAAAATCACAGTCAGAAACCGCTACCCCATTCCCAAGATTGATGACCTTCTTGAACAACTCAAGGGGGAAACGTTCTTCAACAAGATTGACCTGAAGTCTAGTTACCACCAGGTTCCCATCGAACCAATTGATGTCTGGAAGACAACCTTCAAGTCTAAATAAGGTCTCTATGAATGGCTAGTCATGCCCTTTGGCTTAACAAATGCACCAGCCACCTTCATGAGGTTGATGGATGATGTATTGAGACCTTTCACCAACTCCTTTGTGGTAGTATATTTGGATGACATCCTGTTGGCAACGACACATGATTTTTATATTTAACACGATCGGATGTCGATTGCATTTTTCTGTAGCTGCCATCACCTCAATTTCGTAAACATTTTTGAGAATTTCGAAGTGATTGCTGGATTAAAAACTTTCCTTATTAATTTCTTATGGTTTGCATTTTCATTCATTTTATTTTAATTCATGACTGCAAGCATGAATTAAACATAAAACTTAGCTTGGTGTTATAATTTTTTGTGCCTTAGAAACATCTTTTTAAAGGTCACCCATACTCAATTAAAATGCAAATCTTATGAAATGGTTGTTGGATCCATTTTTGTGTTAATACGATTATTATTGTTTCAATGGTTTGGTGGTTCATTATCTAATTGCTTTGATCCATGAAGAACTTTGGTTAATTATGTGATATCATTTTTATGATTTCAATGGTCATATGAACATTCATACCAATGAGTACAGACCTGCTGTACTTGAGTACTCACCTTACCATGTTGACTCAAAACATTAATGAGGTGATTCATTATCAACATAGGGTTTGGTACTTTGTAATTTTGGCACTCATCGCAAGACATGGTAATGGATGCAATGAACCGTCTGGTTTTCATTCCCACTATCCGAGTTATGTTAACCCTCATGCTCTTTTTTTTTTTCGTGTTTCTACTCTCCATTCGGACTTGTTTATGTTACTCGCGCAATTCAAACCTGAAACTATTCTGAGTAATCTTCATTGCATTCTAGTTACAGTGGTCATGGTGCCCATCATTCGCATAGAGCCAAACGGATGTCAGGCCTTACTATCCCATGACGATGCTATCGATGACTTAAAGAGTCATGCCTGGGATGTATTCCTTGAAAAATTCCAGGGTTATAATCTTCAGGTGGAAAAATCATTCGTACAAACCTTTGATGGTTTCAGAGATAAGATAGGAGACGTCCAGTTAGAATTGACCGAGGAATTTGTGAGCCAAGCAACAGGACTCCCCTCAAAGGGAGAGAAATGGTTCAAGAACACCCAAATAGAAGAAGTCCCATGGAGTCTATTCATGACATCTCGTAAAACCACTTGTTGCATCAAAGGTATTCCTATCGCTATGTTAAAACCTAGATGGCATAGTTTGTTGTTAATCCTGAAACAATTTGTTACATGCGAGGCTAGATACAGATTGTTTTTTTTCTACCATATCTGTTTGCTCATGAATTTCATAGGTTTCGATTTAAATATGCCCTTTTATTTATTGATGAGTATTTATAAGATGTCAAAACGATACAAGTGACAGAGTGTTGACTCGAGCCTGTTCCACCATGGATTGGTTAAAATCTTGTTGATGCATCATTTGTCGATGATAGGTGACAATTGGGAGATCTTTTTGATGAGGAATGGTTTCGCCTAGGCTGATCCTATAGCCAACCCTCTCTTAATTCCAAACCCTAACTTGGACAAGCCTGTGATTGAAGACCATTTCGGTAATTTGATTGATGGACCAGAGTTTATTGATAAAACTCCTCTAGACAAAGATTTGTCGGGTAAGTTTTCACTTGCAAGATTTACAGAGCAAGAGACTGATGAATTGAAGGGAAATGATCCTCTTGTGCCTAGGAATAATGTTATCTTGAACGATAATGTTAAATCATATGCCAAGAAACTCTGTAAAGGAACAAAACAACAGTGCAAAAATTTGGGTTTCAAGAACAAGAGAACGGGTCGCCTAATCTCTAGGAAACTAAGGAACTGAAACGATACTCATCTGAGCTCGATCGAGATCGATGAGGGTTCAAATATTGAGATAGAGGATTTTCTAGTTCGGGAAGATCCAAAAATTCAGGGTTCCACGAAGGAGGTTATCATTCATACTAAACCTTATGATTTCGTGACAAATTTACCACCATGCCTTAAAGGTAAAGAAGGATTCACTAGTATCAGGCAAGATCTGAAGCAAACAACAGGTAAGACTGAAGCACCCTTGGTTGATTGTGTCCTCCATCGACCTGCCATCTCCCCTATACACTGTGATGGTTGTTTCGAATGGGTTGAGCGTTACTATACCGACATTCCTCTCTTATAGACATTCCTCTCTTATAGGCCCGAATTAAAACTTTGACTCCTCAGAATGATTTGTTGAAGCAAGAAAACCTTGATCTCAAGGCGCATGCAGAGAGGGAGACTAAACGTATCAAGAGATCTGGAAACATAGTCATTAAGAATGCGACCAATGTCAAGGCAATAATAAACTCTGAGTTGTCTGATCCCTCTTTAGTTAACTTTTAATGGTAAAACGTTTTGTTATGATTTCATTTAATTTCTATTATCTAATTCGAAATAAGTAGATTTGAATTGTATTTTCATTTACTAGAATAAAGACTGGCTACATAATCTTCGATTATGTAGCCAAGTCTCTTTTAAGAAGAATTAGTTATTTAGAAATTGTCTTTCTAATTTATTAAATTGGTTTTCTATTCTCAGGAAATGGGAGATCCTGCTGCTAATTACTTGGAGAAAATATGTTCAATTTAACACTTAAGTGATTAGTAGTTTCTCCTTCTTTATGTTTTATAAAAAAATTGATTTAATTTTTGAATAAACCAACTCTGTTATGAGTGGTTTCCAATCCACTATTTTTGTAATATTACTTGATTTTGGGAGATTCAACTCTATCCTATGCGATATGAGTATTTGGATCTCAGGTTACTTTAAATACTATTGACTTTGATAGTGAAATAGATCTTTGTTTGAAACAGATTATGGACATGTAATTCTTAGAACTGAATGGACAAGTTGTTCACATTTCAGCTTTAAACCAGCGTGACACTGTTCCATTTATGTTTTGCATCTCATATTATGAAATATATACATGTTGCACAACTTTAGTCTCATTAGCATGCAATGTTTCATTTTATTCAGCACTTTAAAATTTCATCTATAATTTTTTGTTGCATATATTACATCTGTGATCGTTATTGCACTTTAATATCAGTGATTTATACTTGATGTTGAGTTGATGTATCATATGAATGTTTCACATTAAAATTTCTTTTACTGTAAACATTCATCATTACAAGGTCACGAGATCTATATGTTCATTCCTTTGTTCTTATATCCTTGCTCCCAAAAACACTTTGAGTTTACTCAGGAGATGTTAGCATAAGCCTGCTTCAGATTTCTCTCACAGGCAAGATAGCTGGAAGTTTGGATTACACAGGGATATAGACACAGTATAAAGCTAATCTCAGGTTAGTTTTATCTACATTTAATTTCTGTTATTAGTTTATTTGTTAGATGAAATAAGACAGTTTAAATTGGCTGTGACTCTTATTCTGCTCTTATTTCAGACTATGTGTTATTAGTATCTTTTTGAGTTCTTAGATTTTAGATTATTAAACAAAAAATATTAAAATATGTGCTTTCTTTATTTACTTCATTAACAATTGCAAAAACATTGATTTTGTAAGACATCCACCAAAACTTGCAAATTGTAAATATCTTGTTCATAATCACATGTTCATATTTATGTTTCTGTTTAGCATTTGTAAATAATTAGATTCGTACACATAGCATCGTAGTATAGTTTTAGGGTAGTTTATTTTCTTTCATTATTTTAGGACCCTAGTAAGCTAACAAAGCCATTAAACCCGTCAGGATAGATCACACCAAGCGGCTTGGGTTAATTAGACAACTTTGGACCGGATCTACCCTTCCAGTTGATGGTGTGTCACTTACGCCTGCCAACAAATGGCGCTAGAAGGAGGGTATGAATTCAATTGATGGCACATGGAGGTCGCAAGATTCCTCCCCCACACACTCTCTCCCCCATTGTAACGCGTAGTCGCTCAGACAACAACGTTACACTTGAAACATCAACTACCTCAAACGATAAACTTGAGATTCTCATTGAACCAGTGACACCAGTTCCTCAAGGGGCCGACGTCCAAGAAATTGTTCGTCGGTCACTCATAAGAATGCATAGTGCCTTAACCTGTATCAAACAACCTAGTAGGCCACTTAATCAACCCCTAGATTTCTCGGATATCCGAGAACAACTACAAGGCACTGGTCTACTCCAAAATCCTTTAGGTGATAATACCACCAATCTTATCGAAACACCTACCCTTGGAGCCGGAGTATTTGGTATCCCACCTTCCCCACCTGGTTCATCTCCATCCTCTTTAGGAGGAGAATCTTCAGACGAAGGCAGTTATTCATCAGAACCATCTTAGCCTTCTATGCCACCAACTCCCATGGAAAATCAAAACAATCCTGCCAGACCTTGGCTCGATCAAGATGTCGTGGTTGTACCTGGACCCCAACACCCATTACCGAAACATCCAGAGAAATGGCTGCCCAAATTTGATCTAGACTCAAAGCAATCTGTTGAGGATCATATCAAAAAATTTATGTTGGCCATTAGACTCCAGAGTGTTGAACAAGAGGATGTAGTATGCCGATTATTCCCTTATACTTTTGAGGGAAATGCCTCCACATGGTATTTCGCTCAACAACCCCAAACCATTGTCTCTTGGGACAAATTTGAAACTTGTTTCTTGGAAAAATTCGGAGATGATAAATATCCAAAATTCTTGATTATGGAACTTTCTAGCTTAAAGATGAATCCTAAGGAAAAAGTGAAATATTTTAACCAAATATTTCTTACTTTAAAGAATAAAATCCTTGCAGATTCAATGCCCACTGAAAGTTTAATCGTTTCATATTATGCTAAAGCCTTGCACAATAATATAGCCATATGGGTCAAAAGGTCTAAAAAGAATGTTGGCAAATTCAGTGGATAGAATGCAGTGATCGTTGTTGTCATTAATGGCAACAGTGGAGACAACAGGATAAGAAGGATAAAACCCCGTGGGGATTTGGAAGTAAAAGCTCAGGAGGAACAGCCTTGAAGAAAATGCGCGTAGCAAGAGCTTACAGAGGAAAAAGGAAGACAGAGATCCAGTGACCGTTGGATCCCATTTAAATTTTCCGAAAGGCCGATAGCCGTCAGATCTTCAGAAGATGTGCAGAGGTTAAACGCAGGGGTTAAGTCCTACTGTGCAGAGGTGAAATCCTGAAGGATTAGGAACCGTCCATTCACAAGGACATGTGGCATAGGATCGAGCGTTGTCGGAGTTATGCTCATCGGCGAATCGGGAATCGGAGTTTCATGAGTCCCGTGTTCAATCACAACGAAAACACCGAAATCGCGATATGCGATCTCACGATTTGATCGTAGCCGTTAAAGAAAGAATGATCTGGACCGTTGAATCTCTGCGTGGAGTGCGAGTATTGGTATGGTTGTGGAGATGACTCAGTAACCATTGGATCCAAGCGCAAGACCTGATCATCGTTGGATCAGAGATAATCTGCATGCCTTTTAAAGAACAAGGATAAGTGGGAGTAATCGTGATGTGCAAAATCCCGATCTAATCTGAGCCGTCAAGCTAGAATTGATCTGAACCATTGAATCTATGCATGAAGAATCGGGAATCGGGAATCGACACTTTGCAATGTCAAAATCTCTTGACAATGAGAAACCCGAAATCGCGAA
>SNQJ01S0022364.1:163300-176189 GCA_010110895.2 Picea sitchensis | reverse complement strand
TTGTTATACCACCGTCGCCTTATGACATCACGCTCCACTACCCCGTTGTCTTGTGATGTCATACTCCACTACCCTGCTCCTATAAGTCTTGTCTCATCAATTCACCGACATATTCTCCCCACTTACCCGTCACACGTCAGGTCTCGTTTCACCTATCCTCCAATCACCGCCTTCCACATCATCCTGGCACACCCGTCACCCGTCCTTTACTCTCCACCTCATACCCAGTTATCTGTGGGCCAATTAAAACAGGCTAACATATCCGTTAGCGTGTTGACCTGTCCCCCACACCCAACGGATACCCATTCGCCCAAATTTAATCTCATTTCCACCATTATCACACTGTTCACATTTTCTCCGCATACCAGAAGCTCTTTTCACCCGCCATTTTCATCCAGTAACCAAGATAAAGTCAAGTATCCTCTAACGTTTTTTATTTTAGTTGTAGGTACCAGTTGAATTAATGGTTCCAAAATCTAAGAAATTAGAGGTCGAGGAAAACCTGTTCCTCCCGCCTCCTGTCGATCTCGACTGGATCCTGCTAGCTGACAAAGACTACCTGATCTCAGAGACCAGGTGCGAATTCGATTTTGTTGAATTGCATTCATGGTTCAGGGACACCTTCCTGGATCAAAGTGATAAGATTGGACTCTGGGATTCCAATCTCCCACTGCACCTCTTTCCCTAAATTCACCATTTTTCCGAATTCGCCCTCAAGTATCAGGCGCATTATCTCCCCGATTAGAGAGCCATTGTTTCATCGTCTGGAGAAATCATTTTCACTATCACACTCGAGGCCATTGACCAGATGATGCAAATCCCAAGATCCGAATCCCCCTCTCCTTTCACCCTTGAAGTTCTAACTGAAATGTACCAGAATCTGTCTTTTCCCCAGAGAGTGCAGATTTTCAAGTTTTTCCTCCCACAGAATGCCCAATTCCCCAAGAAAAATCCCCCCTACTATTCTTCCATGTTTTCAGAAAAAGAAAACCAAGTCATTTCATTCTTGTGTTGTCTGCTTGGTTATTATTCAGACGAATGGGTGGATGATCCAGTCTTAAGTTTCTTGTCAATTTTTTCGGTTGAAGAGAAAGCCACCACTCAGTTCAACTACAACAGTTTTCTAGCCAAGAACATACATGAGCAACTTTTCAGATTTCACATAGAGGGCATGTTCCGGTATTCTTCAATACTGGCTTACATGTTCATGTTCTTTCAAGAAGATAAGTTCTTGTTTCCCATGCAGAAACTGGACTAGGACGACAGACCATGGCCTGTCACCTCTTGGACTTCGTTGCTAAGGAAAAACTCTCCAGAGTTTAATTTTAAGCAATTCATTGAGCAGTTTTACCATCCAGTGGTAAGCATGCTCAGTGTTAGACAAGAACCGAGGATAAATGAGGAGATCCAAAGAATTATACACCTCTCGGACCTCGCCAAGACTGGAGATTGGTATTTGTATCAGAATCACACGGAAATCAGAATTTATGGATGTGAGATGGATCCTTATAAACTTCCAAGATATGTACCTGTAAGGATATTTGCCTTGGAATACATCAGGAAAATGATCAATTCAGACGACATACATTTTGTATCTTTGAAGAATAAACAACAGTTGAGAATTAAAGGGAAGATAGGATCCTTTATCTGTAATAGTCGAGTTGTCGGGGAAGAGACAAACAAGCTAGTAAAGGAAATGAAGTTTGGTATCAGTTTCCCTTGGCACTATGAACCATGTGGGATCATTGCAAAAATGAGATTGAGAAATAAAAATTCCCCATATGCTCATGTGCCCAAACCTAAGATCGAGAAATATGTGAATCAAACAGAGTGGGAGGTGAACACTCTGGAAGATGTTGAACAACAATCTCCTCCAGCCATTATTTCACAGACCATTACTCCACAGATACCAAAGGAGAAAAGGCCCAGAAAGGACGCCTCCCCTCCGATTACTGAAGTCTCAGCTGAGGAATTCCAGGTGTATAAGAAAAGACCCAAAACCAGTCACATCACTGACAGGTCTGGAGAGGAAGAGACCCAGTCTACCATAATAGTCCAGGGAGAGATTTCACCATCTTTCTCAGGCAGCCAGTAGATGATGTCTACTTCTTCCTCAAAGAAGTAGATTGATACCACTTTGACCACCCAACCATCACAAGAGTCTGCAAAGATGAGTATCTTTGAGAAATATGATTTAATCAAGAAGAAAAATGAGATGATGACAAGCAACACCTATGCTCAGTTCTGGAAGCAGACCTCCACAACACAGCATAGGTTACTCTCTGCCTTTGATACAGAAAGAGGGAGAATGCACATGGCGTTATTACAGGCACAGGTGCCTCATCCAAAGGAAATCACTGATTACAAAAGGTCAACACCGGAGTTTGATGCCAAGCAGGTACATCCAACTGATCATATAGATTTGCATAGACAGACCGGAGAAATGGTTTTCTCAACATTGGCCAATGCTTCCACAACTACTGCAAAACTACCTGTCTCTGTGAACAATGTTCAGACTCAAATAAAGCTGGAAAATGTGTCATCTTTTGCAAAAGATAACATGATCAAGTCTTTGGAAGAGCTGGTACTTAAAATTGGGTATGACCCCTCAAACATGAAAGTAGTTGAAGAAGTACTGAAGAAAAAGAACGCTGACATGGCCTCTTTGAGGAAGCAATTAAAACTGTCATCTACTGAAGATTCACAAACCAAAGAGATGGCAGAGACAGAGGGTCAAAAAGAGGAGATGCTAAAATTGATCATGGAGCAGAATGCACAGATAAAAGAGATGGAGGCAGAGATGGAAAAACTAGTAAAGGAAAAAGAACAGACAAAGCCTATGGAGGTCATCCCTTTAAGTGCAGTTCCCCTCACAAGAGTTAGCACAGTGACAGCATCAACCACTACCATTGCAGAACTTTCATCAGCTGCCCCAGTGACAGTTCCGGAAACATCTGAAGCTTTAGAAACATCAATGGATAAGATGACTTTACAAGAAACGAAAATCAAAAGATTGGAACAAGAGATAGAGAATCTCCAGAAGCTAAAAGCTTCTTTCCAAGCCGGTTACAATACAGAGAGACACACATCAAAAAAATTGAAGCGGGAGATACAACAGTTGCAGTGTAGACAGTTGTGGGCAAAACACTGGTAGAAGCCAAAGAGAACATTTGGATGGATATCTCAAAAACCATAAATGAAATCTTGCCCATGGTGCAAATCATGTTTGAACAACATGACCTGGTGTCGAGGAGTGGGTAGGCTATCGACAGGATAAAGGGAGAGTTGGGAGAAATTCCCACAGAAGCAAATGAAATCATCAGGTTTCTTAATTCGAAAACTAAAGAAGAGCTGGAAAACCTGAAGATTGAGGATAGAACAAAGACTATACTCAAGGTCAAGAGGGTTCTAACCAAAAGAGGATTGATGTTGCAATTGGAGGAGAAAGCCCAGAACATGGATATCGGAGTTCAAAGATTTTTCAACAAGATCTATGTTTTGCAAAAGAAAGGTCTTTCTGGATTACTGGTTCTGAATGACAATCTGATGACACTCTCTGATTACAAGCAAAAAATCACCACGGTGGCAAAGGATAGCTCCAAGTTTTCAGGGATATAGGGTAGCATCATAGGCAAAGCATTTTTAGAGACTCTGCAACTAGACCTCAACATCCAGCATGAAATCAAGGATATCTTCATCATCAAGCCAACTTTTGCAAAATACGTAGAAATGGATGAAGTGTACCGCAGGCTATTAAAAACCAATGTTCCCAATCAGCAAAGATGGGAAGAGTTGTGTGAATTGATCGAATAAAGGATGAGGTGTACAAACTGAGACAGCATGCGGGGCAATCAAAGTCAAGTGAATGAATCCCCAACGGCCTTCCCCAAAATCAGCATGAAGAGTCCGACAGGTCATTAGCAGTTCCTACAATTTTGTATTCTATTATCTAGTTAGTTAGCTTGAGATTTTGCCACGTCCTGATCATTAATGACAGGATCGATTGTAATCTTTTCTATATATACTTCAAATTTCGAAGTACTGAAGGTTGATTTTTACGCCCTAGCAAGCTGTAAGCACTGTAATCTTTCTCAAGAGATTTACCAGTAATAAAAAGGACATTTCACAGGATTCCTGCGTGTTAACTGTTGGTGATGTTTTCTTCTTTTCGTTGAATGGTTTTTCTATCTTCGTAATCATTTATGTTTTCTATATCTGATCATTTAAAAGAAGTTGAAGTTGCAAAATTTATCTTTGTATACTCTGTTTCTGGCTTTTAAAGATCTAAATGTTTATCTTCTGACGTTATGATAAATAAATTCTTAAATGTTTCTTTGTTATAATTGATTTTCTTGCCTTTTCTGCTACCCATCATTTTATTCTAAAGGATCCAGCAGTTGCATTATCCTACCATGTGAAAACACCTTATAAAATTTGTTCTTTGATCTCAAACTTTATAAAATAGACCCCATAGCCCAATGGATGCATACGCGATATTTCAGCCATTTTAATAAAACAAACAATACAGTCTCATTTATTTAACTAGCCTAATATCTAAAACCTAAAACAAAGTTAAATCTTACAGAGAGATCCCTCTTTGAAACTGGAAGGGCTAGATCTCAGTTTCGAAGCGGTTGGATAAAGTTACCTCTGGTAAATTTCTTCTACATAGCGACAACCTCTGGGAATTTATAGAGCAATAACACTTTCTCAGGTATTCTCTGCATATGAATATTTGCTTCAAGAACAAGCATGGTCTTGTCTGAGGCACTTTTATACTCTTGTATTTTATTAAACAAACAGGAGTACCACCTCTCTAAAAATGCAGGAGGATTTATCCTCATGATGTTATCTTAAAGAACTTGAACAATCTTTTAGATCAACAAAAATCAAATTGGAAAAATAAAGACATGGGAATGTTTTTTGTCATTTTCCGTCACGCTTTGTAATTGAATTATTTGGACCCCTTAAACTCAATATTATTTTTATGAAATTTGGAAGAAGATAAAGGAATATGTCCTCTACATCTTGTTAAAATTTCATACTCCAATTCCAAGTATTAGTTGGACACAAGTCAAAGCACTGAACCCTGTTTCTAGAAAATTCTACTAGCAACTTAGGTGCAGTACCTAAACTCAATAACTTTTGATGAAATTTGATGAGTAGATAGAGAGATATATCCATGAGTAGATAGAGAGATATATCCAGTGCAACATATTCAAATTCCAGACCTCAACTCCAAAGTATGAGAATGTGTCAATCAAAATACTAGGCCTCTTTCAACACATAAATAAAATTTGGAAATTACTGCATACTAGTTTTGGACATCTGCATGGCATCAACTTTTGCTTAAAATTGATGAGTATGTAGAAATATGTTTTCTTGACATCATGTTCAAATTTCAAACCTGATTCTAAACGATGAGTGTGCATTGATCAAAATACTAAACCAACACTCTAACTCTAGGTTTGAGCACAAGGTCTCAACTCCATATCTACTTCTGAAATTTGGTGTGAAGGTATAAAAATATCTCCTCTGTAAATTTAGTTTATCCTGTAAATTTAGTTTATGATTTCAATATACAAATATACAAGATAGCGTAGATTAGAAAACTGAAACTGTAAATTTAGTTTATGATTTCA
Organism: Picea sitchensis; assembly: GCA_010110895.2. Lineage (NCBI taxonomy): Eukaryota > Viridiplantae > Streptophyta > Pinopsida > Pinales > Pinaceae > Picea > Picea sitchensis. The sequence continues at coordinate 170,547 of SNQJ01S0022364.1, read as the reverse complement.
ATATACAAATATACAAGATAGCGTAGATTAGAAAACTGAAAGATTATCTAGACCCAAAGACACTCCAATATCAAATTGTGTACACACTTCCTAAGGAGGGATCTATAATCTAAAGACCAACGCTATACTAGGAGCAACTATGCTAATTTTATTATATAGACACAACTTTCACATTAAATAAGTAATCAAAGAGGGAACACACAGTTAGTCCTACATGGCATTGAAGGTTTGAAGGTCCTTTGTGATAAGGGTAATCATGTGAATATTGAGATAATGTGAGGACTCATTATAGAGGGGTTTTGTATAATTGTTTTACGACATAAATCTGTATGAAATTATTATTTTTTGTTGTTAAAATCTATTTTTAAATGTAGAAATGAATTCAGCATGTTAAATGTTTTTTGGGAGAATCGGATTATACAGAAATAATCACTGAAATCTGTATATCTAACAATTTCTTATAGGATTTCAGACAAAAATCTCCAAAAAATATCGTTAGAAAAGAATCATTTTGTAGAACGTTTAAACTACTGCTTATAGAGAGATCAGCTATCTAGCACTTGAAACATTCTCTAAACAAAATCCGATCAAACACCAAAGGAAAAGTTCTCATCAAACTACCGAGTTTCAGATCGATTCAAAGATGCCAAGATCCCTGGACAGAGTTCCACCATGAATGAAATTTAAATTATAATGAGATTACAATAAACTCTATATTTTGAAAAAAAATTGAACAGAATTTTTGGAAAAAAAGTACTTTCTGCTGGATATCCTACACACCCACGGGTAAGAGCCGAAACATACCCTTGGAAAACTGGAGCATAGCCGTAAATACTTATTTTGACTTTTAAAATTAAACTAAATAGTGTTGTTTCATTGAGGCTTGGAGTGGAATTTCAAATTTACTTTATTTGTCAAGTGAAAATTTGATGACAATTATTTGTTTTTTGTGCTCGTTATTTTAAGTTTCAAGTACAATCATTTTTTTCTCCAATATACAAAAATTTATAACAAAAACCTTTTAATGAAAAAAATATAAAAATAAGATACATCTGTTAAAATGAAAGAGAAATGGCATTTTAAGTTTACTTTTCAGAACTTGCAATCTAAGGAAAAACTTATGGACAACATCAAATTCCATTTAATGTTTCAATTACTTTTCTAAAGAACCTTTGTAAGTTTGTCAAGTCATGTAGGTTATACAGTAGAGCTTAAGTAAGCTAAGTACCTACTAAAAATTATAAATTATGACGAGTTCGAATTTTACATAACGATAAATAATGACGTGTAGATTTAGTATACAACTGTCAAATATGTTTTAAAATGAAAAAAAACGAATGTGAGAAGTCAAATTCCAAGCCTGATCGAGGCATTATAATTGTAAACGCCATTTACATTTTCGTGACTGTGATGGTTTTCCCTTTTTTAAGATTTTTCAAAACATGTGAAGCCGTCTCTTTGTACTTTCATCCTGTTATAACTTCAGCATGTGTGCTTCTGCATCAAATGAAAGTCAGAGAAGACTCTCAATACAAATCTTGCAGGACGGCAGGCAGGCAGGCATTGAATGAATGCTCATGCTCTTTGCAGTGATTCTGTTCAATTCAACCATTTTAACTGAAATATACTTTGGGAAAATAACAACTACTCTGTCATAGCTGTCCAGGTTTGATTCCCAATGCACCCTGATTTGCACTCTGTCAAATCTACATTGGAGTCCTTCCTTGTTTGCACACTGTCAAATCTACATTGGAGTCCTTCCTTCGAGCAACATATTATAGGAAGGCGGCCAATTTCCAGCGTGCTACGCAGCATTGAAGACTGCGGCAGGTGGATTATAGGCAGTCGGATTTGAATTGCTATCCAGATCCGACGGCCTATAATCCACTTGTTGTAGTCTTTCAATGTTGCGTAACAGGCTGGACACGATCTCACTCCTGTAAAACAAAGGATTTGTTATTTAAAAAACAAAACATTAGTAGTAAGTAAAAATACATTAATCATATTCAATTACTTTAATTTAAATGTTTTTTTTTTTCAATCAATTTTGCTCAAAATTTGGAGACAAATTATTGGAAATGCAGATTTAAATGATTAAATATGTATAATCCAATCCAAATGTCTCAAAAAATTTCAAATTTATACATTAAAAATTACAATTTAAACAACAAAAATTGCAATTTATATCTCCAATTTTAATGAAAATTTTCTTAAAATAAAACATTTATACCACAGGTATTCAACCACCACTTGCTTTTATGTTTTTTATTCTTTTGCAAAGGAGACAAATTATATCTCATCAAAAATTGGCAAGTCAAGATTGATGACTGAGCTGTCATATATCATAACCCAAAGGAGGTGGGGTCAGTACGTCCCTACAAGGGGTCCTCATCTGATATGCTAAAATCTGACGTGCTGGCTAGGGCCATTATCTACAAGATTGCCTTTATACTTTAAACAAAACATATAATCTAGTGTTGAACATCGTATGCTTGGTGATGGTCAGGTGGGTTCCATGAAATCCGAGCCATAACACCCACTCACTCTGGGATGACTTATCCTCGAAGAATCTTATCCTCAAAAGAATTCCCATAACGGTTTTTGCTTTTCAAGATCTGACTAACATACTGCAATTTTTATTGATGATTCACCTGCCACTTTCCAACATTTATGTTGTATCTGCATACTTTCTACATAAATACTAAGCAACTTGTTATCTTCTTATTGTGTCCTCTGAAGATGGCAGTGAGTCATTAACTTTACTTTTCTATGACAGTACATTTTATGGATAAGCAATCCCGGGCTTCAATATCCTCTCTCACCATATCCAACGAGATAAGTTTATCAGAGAACATATTCGTCCATGAAAACATGCCAGTTTAGCTTCATTTTATATAATCCTTCATTGATATCCATCTGTTTACAGTAGAAGCTTTGATTTTTCTATTTCCGATTTAAATTTTAAGAGTGTTGGATGTTATATATTTCTTCATAATGTACAATTTTTTTCTGTTTCTTTTGAATTTTCTTTAAAATTAGGTTAGCCAAGATATTTTGTGATCCCAAACCACTAAACAATTTGTGAATAATATGTAACAACTATGTTTTAGTGAATTCATATACGTAGGATACCATGAATTAGAGAAAAGACGAAGACTGGAAGAGCGAGGCTAAAAGGATCCATCCACCCTGATAGTGTAAAACATAAATAAATTCTTATGGTCAAAAGGTCAGTCGTCGCCATGATAAAGTGAAAGTTCAAAAGGATGAGCTACCCACATGGTTATAACTGTCGAATCTTTAAATTAGGATCATGTCCATTGGTGCACACCTATTTTCTCAATATCTATTTTATTTTTATTCGATTATACAGTTAATTCTGGTGTGCATGGATATGTTCTCTTTGCTGTGTGTATGGATATGTTCTCTTCGCTGTGTATGGATTTTTGGATATAAACTGTGTATAGAATTTTGAAAAATCTAATGGATTTTTGGATTTGGATATAAACTCTGTATAGAATTTTGAAAAATCCAATGTTTTGAGGAGATTGTTGTGTATGGATTTTGGATATAAACTGTGTATAGAATTTTGAAAAATCCAATGTTTTGAGAGGACACTCCACCCATGACAGCAATGGAATTTTGAAATATCCAATATTTTTAGTGAACACTCCACCCATGACAGCAATAAAACTTTGAAACATCCAATGTTTTGAGTGGACACTCCACCCATGACAGCAAATGGTTAAAACTAGATTTTCATCATTTTTTATTCTTTTCCTGGTTCACGACATCTTTTTCTTTTTATTTTAGCTTGTTTTCGCTTAAGTCATGTAATCTTTCTAATGGTGAATTTTGATAGATGCAATCTTTTCATGTGTCTTTCCACTTCAAATCAAGAGACAATTCTTTTCCTGGTTCAAAACATCTTTTTCTTTTTGTTTTCGCTTAAGTCATATAATCTTTCTTATGGTGAATTTTGATAGATGCAATATTTTCATGTGTCTTTCCGCTTAAGATCTTCAAATCAAGATCTTAAGAACTTGTCACCAAAATTATATGTGCACAAAGCTCTTATGGTGAATTTTGATAGATGCAATATTTTCATGTGTCTTTCCGCTTCAAATCAAGATCTTAAGAACTTGTCACCAAAATTATATGTGCACAAAGCTCTCAATCTTCTCTAATAGATCATAGATTCTGGCAACCATATAATAATATCTTAAAAATTGTTTTGAGGTCTCAAAAGCATTATGCAAGTGCAACATTATTTGGAATGTTATAATATTTAACTGTGTCCCAATAAAGAGAATACTGTACGACATGTAACACAAATAAGACAAGTTGGTTTAACAATGGTTCCAACAAGAATTACTTGGTATTGTATACTTACAATGCATGGATTAACAGATAAAAGTAATAGCACATTCAGAAATAAAACACTGAACTAAAGATTTTTATTTCTGGACATACGGTATAGCAATGCTATTGCAATGTACGCCATTGTAATAATCACATTGCCAAATTTACAAGGTGACGAGGAAAACGCACCTATAGTAAGCTCTGACAGATCTCTACCATTACATTATTTATATACATAACCTCAGTCTACATACTGAACCATACAAGAGCTCGCAAATTTTTGGTCAGTTGTCAGTGCGACCATTGCAGCAATTACACAAAACATACAATTTGGAGCCCACACCAAACACAACAAATGCATATAACTAGATAACCATTACATGATGGTCTGACCACTTCTCGATTTAATATCTTTCACTTGAGATACTCCATCTTTATTACCATTAGCAGAGACCGTGGCTAAGTAATAATTATTTGTACCTGAAAAAATACATATAACTGTTTACATCAAGCTGATCATTCTAAGAACTAAGGACAGGTTACAGCAATGACTAAACCAAGTTAATGCAAACCACAAACATTTAGAGTATATCAGTATATCACTGCTCCTAGACTGGAGTTTAGCTTATACTTATGTCTGCATTACATCCTCAATATTGTTATTCCAATTATATTTACATTTTCTTCATGCAAAGAGAAGAAATACAATAGCAAATATAGACATCTGGTGAATAGTTTCCCAACCACTGGTTTGCCAGTACGATAAATTGGAGATGTACCTGTGATTGTTGCCGGAAGTAAACCATCCCGATTAGACTTTTTAATAATATAGGGAGCCTGTTGCAATTAACGCCAGAGTTAGAAGAGAATCCATATGAGATCTGTTCCACAAAATTTCACCATTTGACCTAAATCTCAAGTCATACCTTGCCACCAATTTCCTCTTGAAGCACCCGTATTGGACGAGCTTGTGTCATCCTCTGTATTATCCTTTATCTGTTGTTTAGACTTTTACAAGCATTAAAAATTTTCAAGTCAATGTCTGTTCAGATACAAATTAGTGCTCTAGAGCTAGTCTCTTTTTGAACACAAATCACTGCATTATAACTTAGCTGTCTTTTAAAACAATTGTATCTATCCAGTACCCACCCCAAGAAGGCTGTCTGTTTTTGTAGTTGAAGGATCATAACACAGATCAGGCCCTCCATAATACAAAGAAGAACCGAGGAAAGTATCATTAATGTTCTGACTCTTGCCATGAAGGTTTCCACTTTGACCTTGGCCCTTTTGTGAGTTACTGCCTGCAGACATAGAATTGGAAAATTTGAAAAAGAAAACTAGAATGACATTGAAAGCACAAAAATGGCAATTAGTCCTTTATATGCCCCGCAAGAAAGGGGCTGGAACCTATTGGGTGGGTGAGAATGGGTACCGCAAATCTGAAGAACATAACTTCAAGCAGAGAGGGAAACGATAAATATGTTGAACAATCACAGACATGAGATAACACAGTACTGTTTCTTTGATGGTGGTCAATTCTAATGTAATGAATATCTGCTCCCTCACAGCCTTTCAACAAACAACCTCTAGTCTTAATATGACCCTGACAAGATCCAAGCCTTTTTACCAGTTATGAATGACTTTTTGGCATAACCCTAATCAAATATTATCGGATGACACATGCAGGGTAGAACAGACTACTGTACTTGCATAATTGATAAAAAGAAAAGAACCTTTCAGTTGAAGACATTAATTCTTTGTTTGAACTGGATGGCACCTATGTGACTCGAGACACGGGCACCTCATAACCATCCAGATTAGTTAACCTTTAGTTAAGCCACATATTTTGTGCAGTTACAACTGAAACTAACAAACTTAAGGAGCATTTGTTCCCTATGAACCTCTGGCATCTATTGTTCCCAGCACTTAAATGTTCAGAAAATGTAGCACTGAACATGAGACATGGTATGAATTATATGCTAGGCTATTGATTTTAAATAGAAGGCGGTAAAAATACTAGAAGGATGACATATATATTATACTCTATTCTTTCAATGAAAGAAAAGAACATAGAGACAGGTATCTCATGAATCTTCACTTTTACATAACAAAAACAGACATAACGCATGAAGTAAGCATTGAGTTCAGAATATATGTAAGTAGTTTAATGGAATGAAACTCAGAAGCCTCCTTGTAAATGAATTTAACAAAGAAAAAAACTCAGTATTTATTGCTCTAGAAACAACAAGAAAACATTTGCATACCATTTAGACCTTGACTGGTCCTTGCAACCAAATGCCCCAGACCGGAACTTCTTTGTGCTCCGGTTCCATCACGGTTAGTTGATTCGCTACCCATTGTCTGCAGTTGATTTAATATTCAATTAGCCTCCACTCAAAAATATTTAACTGGCCAAATAGGGAGATTTTACTCATACTCCTAAATGCAAACCTCCATGGAGAAAGCTTAACATACCGACCAATCTCTGTATGTCTACAAGACACTCCATGCCATTAAGAAAATTAACATTTTGTCAACAAAATATAGTGCAGTTGCTATGCCCAAATGCCGTTTAGGTCTCATGCAGATGCCAATGCAAAGCGTAGAACAGAAGTAATTGTGCTAGATGAGGGACGTTGGGAGAGCCAAAATGCTCTGCAATGTTAAGAAGGACCTTTGTATGTATTGGGAAAGAACACCATTTATCATAGCTCGACTAAACCTCTAAAGGGTCTGTGACAAATGCATGCCAGCATAAGCAACAACATCATATTCAAGGTAAAATGGGAAACTCTTCCTGTCCTAAGGCCATAGATATAGATATTTCATTTTGAGAGCCCCCCAAAGCCATATATATAGATAATTGATTGTTGAACAAGGTCATT